>PVJC01036460.1:0-17670 GCA_004026665.1 Murina feae | reverse complement strand
TTATATGCATGCATATAAGTCCTTTGGTTGATCTCTCCCCTTACCCCCACCCTCCCCTACCTCTGAAGCCCAACTGTCTGATCGATGCCTCTCTGTCTCTGGATCTGTCCTTGTTCATCAGTTTATGTTGTTCATTTCATTCCACAAATGAATGAGATCATGTGGTATTTATCTTTCTCTGACTGGCTTATTTCACTTAGCATAATGCTTTCCAGTTCCATCCATGCTGTTGCAAATGCTAAGAACTCCTTTTCTACTGCAGTGCAATATTCCATTGTGTAGATATACCACAGTTTTTTAATCCACTCATCTACTGATGGGCACTTAGGCTGTTTCCAAATCTTAGCTATGGTGAATTGTGCTGCTATGAACATAGGGATGCATATATCCTTTCTAATTGGTGTTTCTAGTTTCTTGGGGTATATTCCTAAAAGTGGGATCACTGGGTCAAATGGAAGTTCCATTTTTAGTTTTTTGAGGAAACTCCATACTGTTCTCCACAGTGGCTGCACCAGTCTGCATTCCCACCAGCAGTTGCACTAGGGTTCCTTTTTCTCCACATCCTCGCCAGCACTTGTCATTTGTTGATGATAGCCCTTCTGACAGGTCTGAGATGGTACCGCGTTGTCATTTTGATTTGCATCTCTCGGATGATTAGTGACTTTGAGCATGTTTTCATGTCTTGGCCTTCCTTCTGTCTTCTCTTGAAAAGTTCCTATTTAGGTCTGTTGCCCATTTTTTGATTGGGTTGTTTATCTTCCTTTTGTTAAGTTGTATGAGTTCCCTGTAAATGTTGGGAATAACATTGATGATAACATTGGCAAATATGTTCACCCATGCAGTGGGCATTCTTGTTGTTTTGTTGATGGTTTCTTTTGCTGTACAGAAGCTTTTTATGTTGATGTAGTCCCATTTGTTTATTTTCTCTTTGGTTTCAATTGCCCTAGGAGCAGTATCAATGAAGAAATTGCTTCGGCATCTGTCTTCAGCATTTAATCTTGAGAGCCCTGACCATCTAATCTGGTCACTCCAGGTAAGGGCTGAGAGAAGCATGTTTACGGGATAAAATGGAACAAGGAAGAGGTCATTGCCCGAGACCACTGGACAGTCTTATGGATCAAATGATCATTTTGATTTCTAGGCTTTCCCACTTGGCATATTTT
Organism: Murina feae; assembly: GCA_004026665.1. Taxonomy (NCBI): domain Eukaryota; kingdom Metazoa; phylum Chordata; class Mammalia; order Chiroptera; family Vespertilionidae; genus Murina; species Murina feae. The sequence goes on along the minus strand of PVJC01036460.1, from coordinate 16,507 downwards.
TATGCACTTAATTTCATAAAGAAAAGCAACTCTCCTTTTATATTGAATATGATCTTTTACCAGATAATTACAAGATATAAGAAGATACTACAGGCACTAGTTATTCTATAACAATGTGTTAAAGCATTCAAGGTTGCATTGAGCACAGACCTTGTGCTGAGAGAGCTCACATGGTAAAATGGATGGTAAAATGATGATGAGGAAAAGAAGAAGTCCATGCCACAAGGTCATTCAACAGTGAAAGCATGCTTTTCAGAGAGCTGGCAGGTTCATGGGCAGTTTACTACTGACCACCTCAAGGGTAACAGGGGCCCTATGGTGGTTCTTATTGAGAGTGTGGCATTCTCAAGGCCTTATTTTCCTTAAACTCGATGTCCCCACAGGCTCTGGCATCTACTGCAGAGAAGTATAAATGGCTTATTCTTCCAGTAGGAGTTCACCTTGTTTCCTTCACTTCTCCATATCTGGTTATTTTTATGCAGCACACAGTAAAATACATCTTTGAATGGAGAGGGCATACTAATGGATCAAAGGTGTTCCAAGGGCATTGCCACCAATATGTCAACAGTGGAATTTACCTGGCCCACGGGGCCCAACAGTCATTAAACAGGGTAGCAGTCTGGGGCGCCAATGAACTCTACAGTATTATAGTTAACCTTGACCCTGGTAGGTGGGTGCACCTCCTGCTGGTCAATAAATGAGGTAAATTTAATGGCAGCCTTTGAGGTGAACCAATGTTTTATTCCTTGGCCAGGGCTGAAAATTTGGCTGGCCATTAGGAGCAGAGGGTGATATTTAGGAGTGTGGAGAGGCAGGCCAAATGCTCATAAAGAGCTTGGAAACTGCTTATAAACGTGGTTGAAAAGAGACAAGGCACTGGAAACAAAAGCAGGTTTTCCAGACTAAATCTCTGAGATATAATTATATATATATTTTTTTCTTGAGACAAGCTCTGGTTGAACCGTGTGGTACAACTGCTAACAGCCTTTGCCAGAAGGAGTCAAGTAAACATGGCAGAGAAATGTTTTGTCCTTTAGGGAATATTGACTTTTCCTTTCCTTGTGACTGGTGTTTTTTATTTTTATTTTTTATTTAACCCTACCTGGAAACAGTTATAGTTATAATCATCTCAAACTAAATGCAGGGAAATGAATTAGCCTTGGACATACTTAGCATTAGCACTTGGTATTGTCAATGCATATAGTCAACATAACTCAGAAAAATTAAAGTATTGTGAGGTGTTCCCTGTTATATATTTATTTTTTAAATCTTTATTGTTGAAAATATTACATATGTCCTCTTCCCCGCGCCTTGATTCTTTTTAGCCCCCTCCACCCAAGATTTTTCCTTTTAATTTACATGTATTTGCTTAATTTCTTTGGATAGTACTAATTTTTGGCATTTGAATTTAAAATGTTGTACCTGTTTTTTAAACCAAATCAAAGACAATTTTTTACTAAGTTTCAATACCATTGCAAAGTGAAAGGAGCAGAGTGTAATTGGAAACAAAAGGAGTAGGATTGATCTGATTAGTGGAAATATAATCTAATTTCTACCTAAAATGTAAATGATCATGACTGAAGTAGTAGAATTTTATTTCTAATGACTCACAGTACTTAAAATATACCTGTTGTGTTATTCCATAACAAAAAATCATTTTATTTTATTTTTTTCCATTTTAACGGACTAATATTTTTACTTTCAGAGTTTTCTCTGAAAATGGTTTTAAACTAAAGGAAGGGTTTGGGAAAAGCTCAGTAAACTTTTAGTGTTTTTTCATCATCTCAATACATATTTAGGAAACTTAAGGGTATAATTATGTAATATCTTGGTAATTTAAATTAGCCATGTGCAAAAGAAACATGTGGCTTCTACTAAATACCCCAGGCTCCCATTTTATCAGTCTACTTGCTCGCAAACGAAAGTAGAACTCCCTGACATTTTGCAAAGCCTTCCAACTTGAAGCAGGGTAGGAGTTTACAGTGTTTATGCCAATAAAGCGTCTGATTGATGTCGCTTCTCTTAAAAATCAGCATGCTCGCTTAAGCCTCAAAAAGGCAGTGTGTTAAAAGCTATAATGGAGCAACAATGTGCGTGTGGTTGATTTTCCCCCTGGTTAACAGGCCTGTGGGCTGTACCTCACAGGTTTCACGGCATTCTTACCTTCAAGGATCACGTGGTAACAGCTGTAGACACCACCAGGGGGTGCCAAAGGACAGCACCTGTTTGCATAGTAGGCTAAAGGACGCTACAAAAGGAGTCAAAGAGAATGACCCAAAGCAAGAAAAGGAGTACTTGGATCCGCCCTGGGCCATGGAGTATCTTCCTATGCTATTGGATTGTGCAAAGAGACTTCAATCACTAGAGACAGACCGGATGGTTGCATTCATTTGGCAAACCTCCTTATTTTATATACAAGTCTTCTGAGATCTAGAGAAATTAAAGGATTTATCGAAAGCCTCCACTGGTGAATTGTAGCAGAACTGGGACCAGTACTGACCCCAGATCGGAGGTCTCCAGATTTGTCTTTCAGAGCTTCCTCCGCTCACCATGCTCACAGGGCATATGCTGGAAGTTCCCACACTGCACTTGACCTGCCCCATGGTCCTTTTAAACACTTTGGTAGTTGGAAAACCATCTCCTTCCCTGAACCTCCAGGTTTTAATGACAAGATACTGAGAATTTTCCCTTCTTTCTCCTTCCTTAGAGGTTTTTAAGGAAGAGAACAGAATTTGCTTCGAGGACTATGTGTTCTATTTATGGAAGCCACACACTCCTCTTGGGGTGTATTCTAATTCTTTCCTCACTCTTTATCTCTACTTTTCCAGGCAAACCAGCTGCAAGATCTTTCTTAGTTCTATAGTCAGGACCCTGTTGGCCTCTTTTCAAAACTAACAAAATCCCTCATGCCAAAAAATACATTAGGAACTAATATTTTAAAATATATTAAAACATCTGTGTTGTAATGCATGTGAAAAACCCATTTTTAACTGATATAGATCCAAAGTCTTCAGGTAAAACCCACATTCCGGCTTTGTGATAGAGCCTCAGCTTTCTCCATAAACAACCAATATCAGGCTCATATTATGCAATTGGTGAAAAGCCCACTGCACAACATTAATTAGAATTAGAATCCTAACTGAAACCTTTTAGAGGGCCTATTGATTTGAACATGCTTGGTCCACAGAGGCAGCCTCAGTGTGTCCACTTCCTGCTAATTTGACAGCTGCTTTGTTATGGCCGTGCTTGGACTAACGAGGTTACAGCTGTCAGGATTGATCAACCGACCCAAGTATGACCAAGGAATTGGGTAGCTGGTTTCAGTAAATTTGTGCAAATGTACAGATTGGGTGGGCAATATTTACACGGGTGATTCAAAACAAACTTTCAGGAATTGAGCCAAGTCTGATCTCACTAGTTCTCAGCTTGACCTTGGGGAGATAAGACACAAATTACCGAAACAAGAGATGAAATACAAAAACATTCAGAACTCCGAACGACCCATGAAAAACCCATTCATCTCCAGCATGTTTTTCTCTGAAGCAAGTATCTAATTTAATTTCTAATGCTTGAGTCTAGTCATTCCACAGAATAATTCTCAAACTAGCCTGATGATTCAGCTTGGGATTTGTGCGTCTTTCACCCTTGCCATGGGACTTTATGTAAGAGCCCACCCTCCCCCAATCTGTGCACCCATGAGAACATCCAAAGTCAGTGCCACGATGGCTGCACATCCATTTTGTTATGCAAACATCATTCTATTAATATAAATACAGACTGCATTTGCCAGGGCTAACTGGAACAGGTGCAAAGTCTTTAGATGCTTGCTCGCACTGAGAAATGAAGAGTGGACAAACAGTTTTCTGTGGTGGCACTGCGGGTGCCAATGTAACATTCATCTCTGCTGCATTCCTTGATGGGTATGGAAGGGAGCCCGGGAAACTCAACACGACTAGCTTGTAGGGTCGAGGGGGAGGAAGGAGGAAGAGAAAGATAGTGATGACATGGTCTCTAGGCTTCTGTTTATGCAAATACTGTCCTCTTGATCTGGGGCTCACATGGGGCATATATGGAGTGCATGGGGCATGTCAGATCTCCTGCTGCGTGTTAGGGTATGCTGCCAACACCAATATTCTGCTGATTTTGAATTTAGAAAACAGCTCTTTCTGCTCTTTCTTTTTCTTTTTTAAAAATCTTGTCTATGTGGTTGCCATTGTGTTGCTGGTGGTTTAAAATTTATTTTATAGTTTTTCGGGCAAGAGAAAATCATTACTGACAAAGATACTTGGGTTTCTGTATCTCTCAGCAGAGTTATTTCAAGATTTCACTGTCTCATGGAGTGAAAGTCTTAAACCAGTGTGCTCTTTGGGCAATAGTCTTAATCAATAAACAATAAATACACTATGTGATCGTTGTGGATCTTAATTCTTCGAGGGAGCCGATCCTCAGAAATGAGTTCCTCAGGGCATGGGCGTGTCACACACACAAACTCACATAGATGTATGCGCATACATACATACACAAATACACACACTCATATACTGTAGTTTGAGATTGATGGTTGCTGGTTTCATTGTGGTGGTCTTTCCCACTGGTAGGCAGAATTTCAAGATGGCTCCCAGGATTCCTGTCCTCTGTGGTTCATATCCTGTTCAGTCTTCCCTCGCTGAGTCTGGGTAAGACCTGCGAATGTAATGGGATGTTATTCCTGAGATTACCTGCTGTGATATGGCAGAGGTGAAGGCATTTTGAGATGTCATCAGTTGCCTTTGAGTTAATTAAAAGGGAGATTATTCTGAGATTAGGTCTGACCTAATTAACTGAGTCCTTTAAAGGAGGGACTGGGGCCCTTCTTAGGTCTGAGATATTCTCCAGCTGCCATGTTTTGCAAGGCTGCGTAACAAGAACTACAGGGAACCCTAGGTATTAAGATAAGTCTGAGCTGACATTCATAAAAAACAGAATAGGGACCTTATTCCTATGGCAGCAAGGAACTGAATTCAGTCACAACCATGTGAGCTTAGGAGTCAGGACCCTGAACCTTAATGGGATCCCAGCCGTGGTTGAAACCTTGATTTTAGTCTGATTGAGACCTTGAGCAGAGAACCTAGTTAAGCTGTGAGATGATAAATGGGTATCACTTAAGCTGCTAAATTTGTGGTAATTTGTTACACAGCAATAGAAAACTAATATACCGTGTTCAGTGCAAATTATATGTAGGCTTTGAACATCAACAGGACTGGCATTCTCAAGAAAGGGAGAAGTGTACGCACATTGTGCATCCCACAAATTACCTGTTACAAAGAACATCCAATTATAAATGGTTGCAGTGGTTGTTACAGTCTTCTTGTCAAACATCTCATTTTCATCTTTGCCTTAGAGTTAGTAGTTCCTCTTTCATTTCTCAAAAGGGATAGTAGTTTGTTTGAATTCTGATTTAAGGCTTCAAAATACAACATCATAATCAAGATGCATTGTATTTTTGTTATGGGATTAAATAATTATTCATGAAGTTTCCTTGTTTTTTTTTGTTTTTTTTTTTTCTGTGTTACCTTCTAAAGAGAAGTCTGGGTCGTCACCAGGCTAATCTTCAGGCTTTATGATGAAGAACTATAAAGAAAGGATGATAGGATGCACAAATGGCAGGGCTGGGTATTTTGTTTGAAGAAATTTGTTGTGGCAGGGACCTTCCTGCCCAGGAAAGCAGAGATCCCATATCCCTGGTGCTAAGAGCATTGTCTGGCAGGTAGTTAGTATTAATAAATATTTAAAAAATAAATTGTATTAAAAAATTCCTAGATGGCAGGCAAAAGTGGGACATTAAAGAGGCATTCTCTGCTCTACAAATTCCCTGTTTGTTTTAAAAATTGAAATAAACAACAGTTCTTTTGAGATGACTTTTGTGAACTGGACTCTGTTCCTTCACCTGTGGTGCACTCAAAATCTCAGCCTTAGGGGCCAGAGATTTGTAAACATACATCGGTCACAAATCTTGAGTGCTTATGACACTCCTGCCACTGGTCCTTATGGCCAATCTGATGGTCCTGCCTTAGTGTTTCTAATATCGTAGGAGGTCATATCAGGAGATCCATCCTTGCCTTGATTTTTATCTCATAATCTATAAATCCAATTTAATTACTACTATCTTGGTCATATGCAGAAATTTAATTCTTTAAGGAAAAAAGATCAGGCATGGTTTATATATGAAGTGATTTTTTAAAAAAATAAAGCACCAACATATATCACTAACAATCACAACGTTAGTGATATATGAAAAGGGAAAGCTGTTTGTTCTTTTTAGAGTAAGTGTTAGCAAGCTGCAACCTGCAGGCCAAACCAAGCCATTCCTGTTTTTGTAAATAAAGCTTCATTGAAACATAGCCACATACATTAGGTAGTTAATGTGGTACTTCTGGCTATCTTCATGCTACAATGGCAGCGGGGAGTAGTAGAGACAGAGATTTCTATCTGTTCCATTATAGAAAAAATCTTCTAACCTTTATTTTAGAAAGACTTCCCTTATTTATTGTTATCATGGAAAAAATCTATATGGCAGGACACTTTGGTCATTTAGGAAGATTTAGGCAAAGAAAAGTATACACAAATCAATTTGGAAAATGTCTAGCTCTGAAAACAGTAATTAATAGTACTGTGCTTTTATTATCAAGCTAAGAATGTGCAATTATTGTTCAATCCTATAATAACTCTATCAGGTCCTATTATTCCCATTTTACAGATGGAAAAACTGAAGCTGAGTTGGGATAAGGAACTGGCAAAAGACTGTTCCCTGTTGCATCTGGTATTCAAACCCATGAATTCATGTTTGTCTGGGTCCAGAGACTGGATTTAAATATCACACTACAATAATGTATCAAGATGATACATATTAGCATCTCCTACATAAGGCAATGAAAAGAAAAGAAAATCATTCTATTTTTGGGCCAAATGCATATTTTGGGGTTAAAAATATATACAAAATGGTGTGGAATAAAAAATGGATTTATTTTACTAAAAAAAAAATATAAAGAATACAACAATTTTTTCAGCATGGTTTACTGAAGCCTCTTTTTTTGATTTCTTGTCTTTGAGGAACAAGAGCTATTCATCAATACAACAAATGTTTACTGAGAATTTACTCTGACTTAGGAACCCATGGCCATGGGTCCCTTTCCTCTAGGTGGAGTTTTCTTTTCATTGTTAGAACAAAGGGAAGATAATATTTGCCAAACTGACTCCTATCTTAGGCAAGAACTTTGGTTATAAAGACAGGGACCTTTCTGAGGTGACTTTAGTAAGATGCACGTGTCAAGGAGTCTCCAGCTTAACCAAAATATCAACTAGAAGCCCTCAGTAAATGCTAGTAGAATAGGATTGATTTGCCTTTGAATAAAAACTCGCTTGCATTTACTAAGGTTTGGAAAAAGTCTCTGAAGGCCATGAAAATTGGGGGTTAGGGAATATCAATTATATTTCTCAACCAGGGGATGATTTTGCCTCCCACAGAATATTTGAAAATGTCTGTAGACACTGTCACAACCCCAGGGGAAAGTGCTGCTGGCCCTGGTGAGTGGAGGCAAGAGATGTCACAACATCCTACAATGCACAGGACAGCTCACAACCAAGGCTTATCCAACCTAAAATATTAATAGCGCGAAAGTGAAGAAATTCTGGCTTAGACGTTTGATTAGATTTGAGGGCAATAGAGCACTAATCCAGTTTAGGTAGGCATGTCAATAGAAGGAGAGAACAAGTCTTTGCTTAAGAACAAGCTGGGAGGCACCTGAAGAGTATTATGCTGAGGGGAAGAAACCAGTCAGAGAAAGACAAGTATCACATGATCTCACTCATATGTGGAATCTAGTGAACAATTAAACTGTTGAATAAAATAGATCCAGAGACAGAAAAGCATGAAACAGATTGTCAAATCTCAGAGGGAAGGCTGGGGGTGGGGTGGTGGAGAGGAGAAGAGTTTAACCAAAGAACTTGCATGCGTATATGCATAACCCATGGACACAGACAATAGGGTGGTAAAGGCCTGGTGTGGAAGGCAGAGGCAGGCTAGAAGGGGTAAATGGGGGAAAAGGGAGTACATATGTAATACTTTCGACAATAAATATTTTAAACAAAAAAGGAACAAGCTTATGAAACAGATAAATCTAGCCCATATGTTTGTGACTATCACTATTTGTGAACATAGAATGAATTTTTAGGCCCACCTATTTTTTAATAACCTGGAGATGACCATTAGCATTTGTACTCATTTGCTAGGGCTGCCATAATGAAGCACTGCAAACTGGGTGGCTTAAACCACAGAAATTTATTCTCACTGTTCTGGAGGCTAACAGCCCAAGGTCATGGTGTCCGTGGGGTTGGTTCTTTCTAAAGGTCGTGAGGGAGAATTTGTCGCATGCCTTTCTCCAAGCTTCTGGTGGTGTGCTGGCAATCCTTGGCTTCTGCAGCATCATCCTGATCTCTGCTTTCATCTTCACACGGCATTCCCCTGTGTCTCTGTGCCCAGTTTCCTTTTTTATAAGACCACCAGTCATGTTGGATTATAGCTCACCGCAATGACCTCCTTTTAACTTGATTGCCTCCCAATTAGACTCTTCTCTGCAAATAAGGTCACATTCTGAGGCACTGGGTGTTAGAACTTCAACATATTTTGGTAGGGGGAGGGGAGGAGGAAGGAGACTCAATCCAATTTGCACAGCACCATAGGACAGTACTATTCTAGAAACGGCCAGTTCAGTGGTTCCACAGTTCCACAATTTACTGAGCGTGCACTTTCCTTTTAAGAATCTAGAAAGGCAAACATTTGGAAGAGACTCAGTGGGAAAAGATTCAAATGAACTTTCACTGTAAAGTGATAAAATTGATACAAAAAGGATTTAGCTTTCAGTTCATTCATGGCCCCGTTCTCTGCCACAGTAAGCGATCTTTAAACTCCCTGTAAGCATTCAGCAATGTCTAGTACCTAAGCAATAAAGAAGATAAATTTGCCTCCAGAAACGCCGCATTTGTCCTGAAACTGAATATGAGCAACTTAATTTGTGCTTCAAGGGAGGCCGCGTTGGGTAGGCCTGCTTCCATTATTGCCTGTTCATGTTTCTAAATGGTCTCCCTGCAGCCTGTGGCCACCTCCGTGGTCAGTGGGCTGCTTAAACAAAAGAGCCCAATGTGCTGGCTGCAATTCTGCCACCCTAAAGTGACCAGCCAAAATTACCTGTGACCTTTCCCAGGAGTGTGAGCAGAAAATCCTTTTCAAAAGAGGGAGCGATAAAGAAATTTGGACTTCACTCTTTCATGGGTTTGCTCATAGGAATGTTTATTGGCGAGACAGTAAGAATAAGCCCAGTTATTGGAGAGGGAGCTGGGAAGTTGACAAGCATGGCTAAACCCAGCAGAGAAATTTGATGAGGAAATTAGATGCTGTGTAGATGGTGTGTAGTGATTAGTCTTCTGAAAGCCAGGATTATTATATAAGTAAGTGGGGGAAGGCCAGCTCATTGTGTCCGGCAGCCTGCATTTACGCGGGTACTCTTCCAGCTGATTCGAACCATAATGCTGCATTTGTTTATACGTTTTTCACAAACCCTTTTCTCCTAATGAGATGAAACATTAAAGCGGCAGTATTTTCCCTTTAAAACCAGATCTCAGCAAAAGGAATTAGGATTAATAAAAATGTGCAGCAAAATGTCTTCCCCAGATTTCTTTTCATTAAGGTAATGCGTTTTAAATTTTATATGTTTATGAACATTTGGGTTTAAGCACACCTATTAGCAATAAAGAATCCTGGCCCTACAATCACATAACAGGAAAAGAGAAGCATCAAAATCCCTCCCCCAGAGGGCATTTTAAAGACGGGTTTAGCGGCTTCTGTCCCCACGGCCCAAACAGCTTTACTTGCAACCTCCAATCTCACATAACCATTCAGTCTGAAAGGCTTTTCTAATTTTGTTTTCACTCAAATAAGATGATATTTAATGGGATGACCTAGCACAGTACCTGGCCATACTAAGTGCTCAAGAAAGTGGATTTTCCTCTCCTCATTTTAATTCTGGTCTTCACCCTGGATACCATTTCCATGGTCATACACTGAAAGTGAAGATGCTGTGTGTTGGCAAGAAAGGGGGTAAACACACGAAGCTCGGCTGGCCACATGGTATGAGGGCCAGTGCTAGGCTCAGCAGCCTCCCCGCAGTCCCATGCAGCCAGGCCGCAGAAGATTAAATGGCTTGTGTAAACTGCGGTAAACAAATTTTATATGTGGATTTCTTTGACAGACGTTATGACCCTTTTGTGGGAAAAACTCAACCTTAGCAAGCTAGAAATTCAAGTGACTGTAAATGTGGTCCATGCTTCAGCTTGCACAGACCAATATTTCTGTCTGAAGTTGCAAGATGCAGGGAGAACACATTTTTCTGCCTTATCTGAAGCATGAAACTAACAAAACTACACTTGGGATGCCTCCCAAAGCTTACAACCAGGTCATCCTTGAATTTTTAAAATCATGATTTCATCTGGCCTATATCACTGCTTTAAATGAACTATGTGCAGGTTGTTGTTTGTTTAAGTACTGTATCCACTAGGTCACTCAAAAGAGAAGGGATGAATTAGTAATGAATTAAATTTCTGGAGTTTAATTAACAATCAATTCTTGTCATAAATAAGACATGCAACAGAGACTTCTCCAAGTCTTACTGTATTGAAATAGAATAGTATTAACTTAGAGACCTTCAGAGGGTGGGAGATGTCATCAAATTAATACATTTTTCTCCTCTTTCCTAAATACAACCCAATATTTTGTACATATAGTGAGAAAGAAGGCATGATCCCTGCCCCGCCAAAAAACCCAAACAGACCCAAATAATTATTTAGTAACTAGTGCCCCAGTGCACAGACTTGTGCACATTGAAAGGAAATTAATTAAAAGGTGGCCAGTGGGGTGGGACTGGGCCAGACAGGCTGGACATGCCCTGGAGCCAACCTTCTGAGGTCTCTCCCCAGCGGGTAGCACCTGGGGCAGTGCTATGGTTCAAAGGGTGTCTGTGGAGTGAGTGGGGTCCCTCGGCCTGGCCTGAGGGAATTAGGCTCTCCAACCTCCCCCGACAGGTCCCTGATTGCGAGAGGGCAGTTCTCGGGTGACACCCTCTGGAACTGGGTTCCCTCCTCTTTGGTTCCGGGGTGCATCACCTGAGAACCGCCGCTGCCAATCACCACAGCTTGTCAGCTCCTGAGTTGAGTGTCTGCCCCTGGTGGTCAGTGCACATCATAGCTACTGGTCAGATGGTCGGACGGTTGCTTAGCCCAGCAGTTGCCAACTTTTTGGACCTCACAGACCACCAGTGGTCCGTGGACCACTGGTTGGCAACTGCTGGCTTAGCCTTTTACATATATAGATGATGATGTTATGTAAATTAAGTTAATGTGCTTAATATAACATATATTTGATAGATTCTCTACACAGTTTATGAATACATGCTTCTTGAAATGAAGTAGCACTTAAATTGCACACATTGCAAAGAATTGCTAAATTCTTGACATATCTTTACTCATTTATTCCTTGCAACAATCTAAAGGGCAGGAAATATTTTTAATTCCATTTTACAAATTAGGAAAATGAGGCCCAGAGGGCAAAAGTAATTTTTTCAAGATCACACAGCTAGAAAGTGGAGAGCTCAGATACAAACCCAGGCAGTTTGGCTTCAGTTCTAATGCTCTTAAACATCATACTACTTCTTAATGGAGAGAGAGAGAGAGAGAGAGAGAGACTCCTATGATGGATAAAAGTTCTCAGAAGAACAATCTCAAATTAACGGTCTAAGCTTGCACTTTAAGAAATTAGAAATACAGGAGTAAATATACCCAAGAAGAAGAAAATAATTAAAAGTAAATATCAGAAATAAATGAAATTGGAAACAAAAACAATAGAGAAAATCAACAGATCAGCTTTGACATGAAAGTAGACAAAATAGAATTAGGGCCCATTCGTGCACTGTACTCAAATAATTGATTTTATTTTTTGATTCATAAGTTGGAAAATCCATTTATAAGATTTCAATGTAGTATTAGCCCTTTACTAAACCATAAGTCATATCTAGTCACTGTACAAACTATGTAGAAGTTTATATTATAAGCTTGAAATTGTTCCTTGTGTAGCCCAACAATTTTATATTTAAAGAAAAATGTGTTTTGAATATGTATAAACATTTCATGCACTCCCATTCTTTATTTCATAGTGGTTTCACATATTGCCAAACTAATTGTTTTAGGCATAAAAATCATCAGTTTTTTCTGAAGTGAAATGAACATCCTGCTTCACAAAAGATGGGGAAGAAGTGCAGTGCCATTGAGTCAGTCACGAATGCTTGCTTTGTTTTTCTTGCAAACGCTGCCAAACCAAAAGTGTTTCAGGGGTTTATTTTACCTTTAAATGGAAGGACCAATTCCTTGGAGGGAAATTATATTTTGCACATTACAGTTTAGATTTATGTTTACTTTATTTTATTTTTGCTGCAGAGGTATTGTGACCAAACATTTTCTCTTTAGTCACTATTTGCCAAGAGAGCCTTGAAAATATTGCTCATTTTTCTTTCTGAAGACTCTGTTATTTCAAGTAGTTTTCTCTCTCCATTTTCTGCCAGCTGTGCAAATTTTTATAAGACAATATGAATCTTTTATGACTGTTCTTCAGTCAGCTGAGTTATACCAAGTACGAAAGGCATAAGAGATACCCACTTTGGATACTGGCTCAGAGAGGGAGCAGCATGCAAGCCACACAAAAGAAACCCGATCCTCTAACAGCTAATTAAAAAAGCATTACTTTCCACCAGGGCTGACCTCCAGCCATAGAAAGGATAAAGATGGCTGTCTGTCAATCATGTTTACCTAACAAATTCTGGCACAAGATCATGATGAATGGACAGATCTAAAAAGGGACGATATTGCTCAGAACTCCTTGGTACTCTTAATACCACCTTTAAAGAGGCAGAAGACCTCATCAGTAATTTGAAACCCCTGCCTCAGTGCTAGGGATACACCAGAGCTAAATTTGCCCAGGACGGCAGATACTACGTATGTACATACAAGAAGGCAGGATAGACATATTTTCACATCCGCAAGGATTTTGATGTAAGCTTATTTAAGGGATCAGAATGAGTTCGTGTACTCTAATGCTTTTATTCAGACATTTTAAAATCTATTTCATCACTGGAGGGTAAACCAAAGACATAACAGTGGTCTGTTTTTGATCTTCTCTGGAGTTACCCCAAAATCAACTGGCAGGAAGAAATCCTTCAAGTCGTTTAGTGCATCCCTCTGTTTCCAGGCAGGCCAGCACTATCCTCCACTCCTTCAGTCAGAAAAGTATTAGGAGAAGGTGAGTCTGTAATTTACGATCATGACTATAAGTTTTCACAGCCAGGAAAACTTATAGTCCTGAGTTTAAATTAAATGCTGCCATTTTTAAAGAGCACTGTATTTCATTCTGCTCTTCATTGAAAAAAAGAAAGAAAGTAGGAAAAGCTAGTCTTTACTACCATCTATAAAATACCACCTTACAGTTTCCACAGTGGGGACTACCTGGTAAAGGTGTGGTTATCTCCGAAGGCTCTCTGACTTGTGTTTTTCAATACAATTCTTATTCCCTGTGGCCTCTTCTTGTCATTCTTGCAGAGTTTACTTTATCTGCTTTAATACTTATTTTGGACTACAACAAGGAAAAATTTGATTTTGTCATCCTATATAGTAAAAGCGCAATATGCTAAGTGTCCGACTGATCCGTGGACCATTTGGTCGACCGCTCCAGCAGTCGCTATGGTTCACACTGACCACCAGGGGGCAGATGCTCCAACCAGCAGGTTAGCTTGCTACTGGGGTTCAGCTGATTGAAATTGAGTGAGAGGGACAGACATGTCCTGGAGCCCTCTCGTGGTCTCTCCCCGGCCAGCCGACCCTCATTGGCCCTTATCAGGACAGGGCAAAATGGCCCCGATCAGCCTTGATCAATGGCCAGGCTGAGGGACCCCACCCTTGCATGAATTCATGCACTGGGCCTCTAATTAATTAGTAATAATATTGAAAACAACAATAATGCTACTAATAAAGAACAGTGCGTAGAAATATAAATTGACTGGCTATTTGGATAGTTTTTATCCGTATTTTTTGAGCTTTAGATGCTGCATCCTGAGATGGCATGATGGCAAAGAATCATCTGACCAAGTGTGTTGTTGGCATATCCTCATGGTTCTTACTTCTTTGGGTCCTATTTATGACTTTTGGGTTTATTCTAATTATTTTGTTAACTTAGGCTGAGACTGTGATTTATCATATATTTTTTTCTGTATCATCTTCGTGCTGATTATTTTTTCTGTATTTATCTTTTTATATTTTACTAGAGGCCCGGTGCCATGGGGAGTGAGCCTAAGCTGGAAGGTGGACATCCCCCAGGGGTCCTTATTGCTGCCTCAGAGGCGGGAGAGGCTCCTGCCACTGCTGCTGTACTTGCCAGCTGTTGAGCCTGGTTTCTTGCTGAGTGGTGCTCCCTCTGTGGGAGAGCACTGACCACCTGGAGGCAGCTCCTGCATTGAGCATCTGCTCCCTGGTGGTCAGTGCGCATCATAGAAACTGGTCGTTCTGTTGTTTGGTCAATTTGCATATTAGCCTTTTATTATATAGGATACATATATTTGATATATTTTATATGATGGTAGTCATACTGCATATGTAATTTTCTCACCTTTTTCCCCTTTTCATTGAATTTATCGGGGTGACACTGGTTAACAAAATTGGGCAAGTTTCAAGTACACAATTCTACAACACATCACCTGTACACTGTACTGTGTGTTTACCACCCTAAGTCAAGTCTCTGTCCATCACCATTTATGCTCCCTACACTGTCTTCTACCTGATTTTTTTAAAAAATCAGATAGCAGATGTTGAAGTTTCTTATTTTGGATTGATTCCAATGAAATATTATTTATTATATTAAAATAAAATTTTAATTATTTGGTTATGCTTCTGTAATACATGCATATTTATTCTTCACATTTTCTTGGTATGCACATATAGCTTTTATAATACATTTATAATTGTTTTCTAATTTTTAAATCTAAGTTAGTTTTGTCTTTTCAAAGGCAAGAGTTAGTGGAGTGGGGCTCTGGTTCAACAATTCCTTGGGGAATTGCCTCAGTTTATCACAAGTAAAACCAGACATCATAATAGTACTTTCTCACAGGATTGTTGTGAAGTTTACAAGGATTGATGGAAAAATTTTGAATACATCATAAGCACTGTAAATATGGTTATTATCAGGAACTAGCCATCCATTTAATGTTGTAACAATATCATTAAAAAGTCCAAGCAATCAATAAAATTACAGAATTCTTTGAAGATAATTTGTGTTTTTGCTCAGTTGCATTTGTCATATATGCTTCTCTTTTTCTCCCCTTCTGGCTGATATTTAACATAAGCAATTTTTTAAAAAGTCAGGCCTGATTTCAGGTATATGTTCTTCATCACTTGTAAAATTGTTGTCTCAATTATTTCAATGCATTTATAGTACATAGTTAGATACTTGCTTTGCAGAGTCAACTTACACTTATTTCATTCTTCTGATTTGTTAGATTTGCAGTTCTATGAAAAACATGATCAGCTTAATTTGGTTTATTGGTCTCACTCATCACATTAAAATTTTACTTAATTGAATGATTTTGATCCTCATAAATAGATTGTGGGTGGTAAGTTTTAATATATTTCCAACCTTTTAGCTATAATTTTAACAGTCATGATCTGTTCCATGTCAGTGCTTCTTAAACTGAAGATGAATCTGTGCCAAACTCTGGTCTTTTTAATTTTTTTTCCAATTGTTACTAAGAGATTAAGTTGCAGTCATCTAATTATTCTAGTTGATGAGATTATAACATTTTAAGTTTTGCATGTCCACAACCCATTATTTTAGTGTGCAAGGAAATGAAATGAGGAAATGGGGGACTTCTATTTCATGATATAAATTCAGTGTTATCTTGGGACTGTGTGTATGTTTGGGATTTCCTTGCCATTCTAAGAAGGGAAAGAGACTTTAGATAATTTATGACATATTAATGATGCCTAGTTGAAATACATCTGTAACTTGTAATTTTTAATAATGGTGAGAAACTTTAATTTGCCCTCTCGTTTACCCATGTTATAAAAAAAGGGGAGGGGCTATTTGAGTTTAGAGAAAGTGGAACACTAAGCAGGGAATAATATGTGGCTCCTTTTTATTTGCTTTCCAGGAGCTGTACCCTAAAATTCCTCAAAATATCTGTCTTCATAATGGCTTTTGGCATTGTTATTTTTGGGTGACCTAATAAAGAATGCAACACAAGAAATAAGTGTAAAAGTTTTGGGCCCTGGGGACAGATATCTGCAATCAATCATAAAATTTACAACAGATACTAAAGGAGAAGTGATTTTACAGAAAAAGATTCTAGAATGGCATAACGTAATCATAGGAAAAGACTCTAAC
>PVJC01036459.1:0-17716 GCA_004026665.1 Murina feae | reverse complement strand
ACATTCTCTTGAAATTACCCAGTCTGAGTGTGTCACCTGTTTTGTGCAGGAACCTTGACTGCTAATTGAGTTCCACTGAGCAAGTGATAGTCACTTTGGAAATCTGCTCCATCTTAGAAGAAGAAGCATTTGGTTTGCTCCCTCTCCCATCTCTCCAAGCTCCAAGCCAGCAGAGTAGAGGTGTCTTAAGTGAGTACTAGGCTGTTGGATCAACCAGACTGTCCATCCCAACACTCTGCCCAAAATCTCTTGGTGGCAATCACCTCATACAAACTAGGGTGTTTTATCTGCACCCAATTGTGGCTGTGATATATTACAAGATTGTCTATAACTCTATCTTAGAGGAAATTATGATAGTCCAAATCTATAAAATGAAGTATAGTATTATGTTACTGGATCAATCTTCTCTGTAGCAGGACTTATGGACTAATTCATAAAGGTGATGACTAGTGAAAAAGTGAATAGTAATTAAACCGGGATATTTCTAATGGAATATCAGCAGTGTTTTCAACCAGACATGGACAAGATCAACAGAAAACAATATTTCTAAAATTACAACTCCAAGGCCACACATAGTTGTGAAATGACTGGCACTTTCTTTTGAGTCAACTGCTGCTCCACCCCCCCCCCCCCCGCAACCCCTGAGGACACACACACACACATACACACAATGACAGCCAAAGCCCCACTTCACTCCTCTTGCCTCCTGCACAAAAATCACTGAGACACCCAAATGCTGAACTGCCTGGCCCCTTGGTAGCTAATGTTCACTTCCCTGATGCCTCCTGAGAGTCATTCAGCACAAGGCCTCACCAGCATCTCTTACTGAGATGTCCCCCACTCCTTCTGAAGGGTGTTCTCTTTGCTGCAGCAAGCTGAAAACAAAACATATTTTTGCACTTTTTGGATGTGATGGTATCATGGGACCATCCAGAATGGAATCTGGAAGCGCATGCTCCACTTTCACTCCTCAATCCCTTTACTGCTTTTGTGTCCATTCTTGGAGTGTGCTTTCACATCCAACAGCCAGCCACACCTGATTGTTTGCACAAAGAATTTAAAACTCCTGGAGGAAAACCCTGAATAATAGTGGAAAGATGCAGAACTATGCCCATTTCTTCTTCCAGAGTCAAGACAACTCTGGGTCATGATACTTTTTTCAGAGCTCCCCTGTGAGACGGAGCTGAAGTTACCCTTGGTAGAACTTGACCTGTCTGATTCTTTTCCCTTACTGCTCCCACTTCCCCACTCTTCTGATGGTTTTCCTGGGAAGGCTCCTTAACACTTTCACATGAATCTTCCTCTCAGGGTTTGCCTCTAGAGAACCCAAATGAAGACAAATGGCAATCCAACCTAAATGGAAAATCAATTCAATGAAAGCTTCAGAGGAGAAATTACCATCTCATCTAAGACTTAGAGGTTGTGTAGGAGTTAAGCAGACAGAAAGATAAGAGACAGCATGAAAAGTCAAGGAGACAAATTTTTTAAAAATGCAGAGAGAGGTAGTCTTTTGTATGCAGATATACTCTAGCCTCTCCATATTGCTGGACTATCAAATATGGACAATGAGTGTCTTGTCACTGCCAGTCATAAAAGGCTACTGTGTCACTTTAAGGGTCTGGACTTTATCCCATGAGTGGGAAGAGAATGATCAGGTTTATATCTCAGATCTATCACTTTGGTAGCTGTGTGGAGGATAGATTTGCAAAAATTGAAAATAAATAAATAAATTGGACACAGATTGAAAGAGATAGAGTGAAGAAATAAATAAGAAACAAAACTGTCAGAACCTAGTGGATGTGGATGCTGAAAGGAAGGAAAGATCAACAAATAACTTCCAGATTTTTAAGTTGGATGATAGGTGGATAGTGATAAGACAGAGAATATACCAATCATAGAGTGAAGAGCTGGCAGAGTTGGTTCAATGAAGGTTTTACTGTGACATGCACTGAAATTGGACAGTCACATAACTCATTGAAGAAAATATGCAACCAGCAGTAAGGGGAAATGTCTGACAGGGAGATATAGTAGTAATTGAGTCCCCAAGAATAGATGAGATCATTCCAAGGTGTGTGTAATAATAAGAAGAAACCCTGCAAACCTCAGATTTGATGTACAAGGAGGGGAATCTATAATAATAAAAGCATATAATGCTAATTAGACCAGATGTCCTTCTGGGTGACCTTCTGCATGAAGCTGGGGCTGCAAGGGAAGCCCAGGTTCAAGGTGCCTGCTGGTGGCCGGAGGGGAGCCTGGGTCCTGGATGCCAGAGGGAAGCTGGTGCCAGCAGCCCGGGGGAAGGAAGGCCTACTCTTACACGAATTTCGTGCATCAGGCCTTTAGTAAGTCTATAAAGGAGAAGGATTCCTAAGAGTCAGAGAGGTTTGGAGAACCAGGGAAACACTTGCTCTCCACTTTCCCAAACACTATACTGTCCTTTTGTCCCCCTCACACATTGTCCAGAAATTTACAGAACATTGGCTCAGGAAATGGCAAAGTCCCTTTAATAGTTTTGTGCCCGGAAATGTTCTCATGGCCTGCAAACTCAGTGTCCTCTGAGTTGGACAGAGTGCAATCTTCTGCTCAAAGGACAGCTAGATCAACAAATCAGGAGGACTGCTCAATGGTTTCTGTATAGATGGGTCCTAAACAGTGAGAGAATAGGCAGTATCATTTACAGACTACCGTATTTTCTGGAGGGCGTATAAGACAACCCCCAACTTTTGAGAAGATTTTCCTGGGTTAAAAAGTCCGGATGGAGACCGTATGCGGCACAAAAAGGAGCCGACCGGAGACACTTGCGGTCTCCGTTTGGCTCCATTGAAATGAATGGAGTGAGGCCGTTTTTGAGCTCCCCCCACCTTATGCTTCGACCGCAGATTTTCTAGTCCGGCTCAGATGTTTCAGCACCGGCCCTATAAGACAACACCCGGCGTATAAGACGACCCCCGACTTTTGAGAAGATTTTCCTGGGTTAAAAAGTTGTCTTATATGCCAGAAAATATGGTAATATGCTAAGGTGACCAGATGTCCCACTTTTGGCGAGACAGTCCCGATTTTTAACAATTTGTCCTGCGCCCCGTGGCGTTTTTAAAAAGTCCCGATTACTCTTTGTAATATTTTATGTAATAATAAAAAAAAGAAAAAAAGAAAGAAAAAGAAAGACCCCCCCCCCCGTCAATGATGTACCACTTTAAATCTGATCACCTTATAATATGCATGCATTAAATGTAATTCATTTCCTAAAATTTTTATACCAATTATTTTCTTAAGTAATTGGTCAGCTTTTCCTATAGCATTCCTTCGAAACAAAGTAGGGACCAATTCTACAGAAGACAAGTATCTGAGATGACTTAGAAACTGCCTTCCTCCCTAGCCAACATCAAATTAGTTACTTGTCAAATTTAGTCCTGGAAGAAATACTTCAGAAGCTTGGACAAATAAACATACAAAGGCAGGAGTAGAATAGTGTTAGAAGGATTCTGACCACAACAGATGTTAACAATATACGTTAAAACAATACTGCCACTGAACCAGGTAACTTTTCACAACAGAGGGCTATTTTATATTGAGAGCTTGCTCTATGCCAGTCATTTTACCTGCTGTTTTACCCATATTTTCTTGTTTAATATTCAAAAGGATACTTTGAGTAGGAAAGTATATAATCTCATTTTTAAAAATAAGGCAACTGAGTGTAAGTAAGAATCCAAAGGTCACATAACTAAGGAGCCAAAAAATAATGGAGTTCAGCCAGTGTTCTGTCTGGCACTACAACCCATGCCTTTAACCACCAAGCTACACTGCTCTTCCCACTTATCTACCCCAGGGACCTCAATGTTGGGATGTTTGGAGATTGGTACAGAGTAGGTCCAAACACCAAAGCACTAAAAATGGACCTTTGTCTTACTCTTGCACAGTCCAGGTAATAATTACAAAGCACCAGAAAATACATACAGAGCCTCAAGTCTAGTTAATTTTTTATATTGCTAGAGCAGGCATACCCACCTCTGCATCTCTACCACGGTTCCGTGGTAAAACATTAAAATGCAGAATTTTTTTACATGAACATAGTAACTTCAAATATATGATGAGGTGCCAAGTCAAAACATCAAATGACTATTGCATCAAAAGGCAATGCGAGTTTATTTTAAAGTTAATGGAAACAATGAAGTTTCAACTGTAAGCTTCAGTTGGTATGATAATGAAAAAAAAGCAGACTGGGTGTGGGGGGAGATGGGGACTGGGAAGAGATTAATCAAATAACTTATATGCATATAAGCATAACCCATGGACACTGACAATAGTGCAGTGAAGGCCTGAGGGTGTTTGGGGGTGTCAGTGGGGAGAAAAGGAGACATCTGTAATACTTTCAAAAATAAAGATAAAATTTAAAATGTTAATAGTGTGAACTGTACACAAAGGAGGTGTTTAATAAAGGATTCTCAGAATAATAAAGAGGAAAAATAGGCAAAGGAATTTAAAAGGTGATTGATTACTTTTTTTAAGTATTGGTCATGAACTTTGGACAAACCAATGATGAAAGAAAAAGAGGCCAACACTCTTGCCTTGCTGCCTCACTAGACCAAACAGAGGGTGAATTATGCTTTTAGAGAGGAGAGTTCCAGCTTTAATGGTGAGCCTTCTGCTTTCAGTGCCTATATGCAAACTATAAACCTTTGCAAGGCAAGCAGAGACCTTGCATATAAAGAGCAATCATATATTTATACTTCAGAAAGATCCTTCTTGTGAAAAAAATAATCTATGTCCTTACTCTCTGGAGAAAGTTTTGTTCCCATAAATCTAAAGGTGCATATTTACAGCCTAAAATCCAAGCCCTCATGTGAAGAAAGGTCCTTTTTAAGGAACACATCAGCAGTCTGTTGTTTGCCTCTTGCATGCTGACCCTTTACTGAGTTTAGGATGACCATTTTCCAAGAATAGAAAACTTGATCTAAATAAGAAATACTCTTCAAAAGTGCTTTATTGCTATGTTGGTTTTTCTTTGTAATTATGGTTGAGTTATTCCATAAAATTTACTGCCATGATAGTTTCATAATAGCAACACAGTCCAACCAATTTGTTATTCACTGAAGAAGCTGGTAAATGGGCCATGAGATTTGGAGCTTCTTTTGCTGATGACACTGGTTAGGTTTTCCAGAAGCGTTTGGTTGGGTTTTCCATAGGAACTGGCCTAGAGGCAAAGCTCAACTTGAGGTGTTATGGAAACAACATGAGAAAATGCCTTTGTAGCCTTATTTCCATCTTAAATAATGAGCAGAACTCTGTGTTGAAAGGGAACCGTTTGTGTTGGACTCGAGGAGTGAAGGAGGGAAAAAGGAAAAAAAAATGGAAACACTAGAACAAAAGTAGGCAGAGTGCCTGGAAATATGTATAAAATGTTTTAAAACTTTAAAACTATAAGTTTGAAAAATATAGAGCCCCAAACTTTGAAATCAGAAGTCAACTGGCATAATTTTGCCTTGCAGGTGGAATTGCAGAAAGCATGGATCCATCACTATTCAATTTGAATCTAAATTATAAAATATTAATGTTTTAAGAATCCCAAAATTCTCCTTAGTTTATTAATAAGTTCATTCTTCATAAAGAATACTTTAATTTTGCCTGCATATCTATATCTTACTATAGTGTCCCAATTTTCCTCTGACCTCCTTATTGAAAGCAAGTGAAATAATGGGCTTAATAAAGTATCCACCTTAAGTAATTTAATTAACATCAAGTAAAAGTTAATTTACTTCCACCCTCAAATTTCTTCTACTCCAACCTCTGAAATTCAGGTACAAAGCTAGTAATAAAGAGAGTGCAGTGATAATTGAACATGTAACCCCAGGCTAAATACCATTGTGTCTAAAATAAGTAATAATAATGTCATCTACACCTTCTCTAAAACTACGATTCTGTCTATTATTATGTATTTAAGGCTTTTATTCAGTTCACATACAGTGTCTCATTTGTGAATGAAGGGAAAAAAAGGAGATTCCCAGGTCAGATATAAATATAGTAATGGAGGAAATAATATGTAGACCAAAACTTCTTCAGAAATGAAACATGATTAAATATAGTATTAGGGTAATATCAGATATCAAAGAAGGGATAAAAAAAAAAAACACACACAAAAAAAACTGGTACCAGAACAGAACTCACTTTTATTTTATTTTATTTTTTTCTCACTTGCAGCAATAGCTTATCAGAAATGCAGATTCAAAGGCCCACCTCAGACTTGTTCAGCCAGTAAGTAACTCTGGGAGTCAAACTCAGTGATCTCTGTGTGAAAAAGCCTCCAGATGTAAGAATCACTGCTTTTGAACAAATATGTTCCTTAATATTTTCATCACCATGAATTCACCTGTGGAACATATGCATCCACATATGTATCCATATAATCCAGTTATAAAAATATTCAATATGTGCAGATTTATATCATCTTATAAATGTGAGAACTGAAATGTTCAAGTGATTTACCCAGGTTTGTACAACTTTTAAAAATAAATTATATTATAAAATTATACCCACGCATACGAGTACATACACATGTATATAATTTTCTCATTGATTTCCCTTAAAAATTTGGAGATCTGGGCCTATAAGAAACAAAAGTTCCTCAATGTACTGAATCGAAAAACCCTTTGGCCAGTGTCACACCTGCTGGACATGACAGTTCCCAAACTCTTAGGTATCAGCTGGAAAATGTAGACCTACCTAGTTTACATTTTGTTTTACTAGAGTTCCCAAATTCTAGAATCCCTTCTCTTTTAACAGCTCCTCATTCCCTCAAGTGATATGATTTTTTTCTTATTCTCGGGGATCTCTGTTTCACTTTTTAACCTCTATTTGAATGTCATATAGAGACTGGAGATCCATACTAATGGTATCACCTTTTCATTCAGCCTGTGTATGGCTGAAAAGAAAGCTTCAGGTAAAATAAAAAACACCCACACTTCTTAGTGCGGTAAGTTTATCAAACTAAGTTCTCACACAGCAAAGATTTATTCATTGAATGTACAATAGGTAAGTATTTCCATGTAATAAACTTTTCCATTTAATTTTTCTCAGTCTTTTTCAACCAGTATAAAAGCAAATTAAAGGGTTCTTTTAATGTAATTTAGCAGTTATAACACAGACTTGAAGAATAGCAATCTGAGTTCTCAATACAGGAATTGAAATTATATAGAGTTGAATTCTATCTTCAAAATCAGGCTTTTGAAGCAGGAAGGACATGAACAGCAAGGAAAAAAAATCAAAATCCAAACTCATTCCTCATGTTTATGCTTTATTCTTTAATATCATAACAAATCTCTACATATACAAGTTAAGAAGACGGTGAGAAAATAGGTGAATTCTGAGCCACTATATGATAGTAGCGTTTCTCAACCTCAGCACTACTGACTTTTTTTTAAAATACATTTTTATTGATTTTTTTTTACAGAGAGAAAGGGAAAAGGATAGAGAGTTAGAAACATTGATGAGAGAGAAACATCGATCAGCTGCCTCCTGCACACTCTCCACCTGGGATGTGCCCACAACCAAGGTACATGCCTTTGACTGGAATCGAACCTGGACCCTTCAGTCCCCAGGCTGATGCTCTATCCACTGAGCCAAACCAGTCAGGGCACTACTGACCTTTTGAGCCAGATAATTATTTGCTGCAATGTATTATATACATTGTAGAATGTTTAGAAGCACCCTGGTTCTCTATTCACTGGATGCCATTAGCATCCCCCTCAGTTTCCAGGCATAACCAAATGTCCGCTTGGAGAACCAAAGTGCCCTCAACTGAGAACACAGTCTATTATATTAAGTGATTACTTCTTCTCCTAATAAATAAAGGTAAAAAAGTTAAAGAAAATTTACCAAAAAAACAAACAAACCAGAAAATGTATCACACATTTTTGCCTTTATTCTATCTAACGCAAATTATATGAAATGCATAAGGAGCAACCAGTTGAATATACATTTCTTTCATTTATTTCAAAGAGCTTGTTGAAACCCAAGTAGCTGATAAATGTGGTTTTAGTGATTTTTCTATAATCAGTACCTCAGAGGCTCAGCTGAAGTACGTACTAACCATATATTTTTACTTTCTGTATTCTGATGCTTTGATACATGCTTTGCTGACCCTAGAAGGACTGTCCCTCTCAAGGTTGTCCCATCCTTAGAAATAGTAAACAACTTGCTCACAAGTGTGCTTTTCAATTACAAACCAATCCAGAGCTTACACCTAAACCACCTCCTTTATTAGGTTCTCACATGCTGGGGACCGAGCCTGCAACTCAGGCAGGTGCCCTTATCAAGAATTGAACCATGACCTCCTGGTTCATAGGTGGATGCTCAACCACTGAGCTATGCCAGCCAGGCCATATCAGACAATTTAATTTTTAATCTCATTCTTATGAAAGGAAGAAGAGTAATCTATTATATCAATAATTATAGACATTTACACATGGGATTAGAAGTGTTCTAGGAAAAACTTAATTTTAAAAATAATAATTTAGATGTTAATGACTGTTGGAGCCCCTTACACGTCCAGCGTGGTTCAGGGTTCCTGTTCAGGGTTCGAGTTCTGAAGGAGGCCGCACACAAAATGAAGAGAGAGAGACTAGAAGAGAATCAATTTGGAAACTGGGGGACCAGGCGTGGCATCTTTCCTCTACCAGGGTAGATTGCCCACTGATGCCTGGGTCTCACCAGCCTTTTATTGAGTCTCTGAGAAAACAACCATCTCCTTAGGCAGGAAATTCCAAGGAAAAATTTTACATGTAATTAACAGGTGGGGATTTGCTGTAATTAACAATGTTTCAACTTAAACAGTGGGTGCATAACTCTGACCTTTCAGAGCAACCAAGGTAGGTTAAAAACAATCAGTTTCCAGCATCAAAACAATCAGTTTCCAGCAAATGACATTGAACACATACAACTTATCATGTACCAGGAACTCTTCTAAGTGCTTTACATTAATTAGCCATGAAGTGCATTCTATTATTATCTTCATTTTAAACTGAATAAATAAAAACAGAGTAGTAAATAACTGATTCAAATCCAGACAATTTGGCTCCAGTGCTATTTTACCTCTTCAAAGAAAATTACCTCAATATTATTTTCAAGTCACAGGGCTTCTACAACTAGTAATAATATTTTGATTTTGGGTACCTGAAAAAATCCAAAAACAAGAGGTATCAATTTATTACTTTCATGGACAGTAAAGCAAGTCCTTAAAAATAAGTGCTTCTAGTTCCTCAAAAAAAGACCTTCATATGTTGCTTCAGTTTTGTTTTTTGTTTTCGTCTTGATATGGCATATGTGTAAACAAATTGCATAGCACTGTAAGTGAATTTTCTTGGGATTGTTTGAAGGTAGGTTTTGTTAAAGCATCAAGTGCCTATTTTAGTGTTTCTGTTAGCTGCTCGTTGTTGGACTCACTGGGTTGGAGAGGGAAGGAAAGAAGATGTGCGGTCCAGAGAAATACAACAGGCAAGAAATTTAACAATTTACCAGTGAAGCACAAAACCAGACATTTCCTTCAAGGTACATAAGAAGAAAAAGCTATACATGGCAAAGACATCATGAGGAAAGAAATATAGAGAAGCTCAGAGAAATCATAGAAACGGAGCTATTATTTTAAAATATGTAGAAAGTAGTTTGCTTTTTGTCCCAGAATTTGCTATGTTTAATCGTAATAGGCTTGAGGCACTATAAATCTATGTAAATGACCATGCAATATTTGTTTTTTTCTGCTGCTAACCTCCACCCAGTCATTATGTTTTATGGCCCTTTGGTATATAAAGTAGGATTGGAATGACAGTGCATCGTTTTAACAAATCCTTTTCAGCATTTTTGGGAAAAGCAGATATGCTGGCATACTTTGTTAAAATGATAAATTTTTTGAATAAGTATTTTCGGAACAGGAATAAAAACTGATCCATTTGAAAACTATTTCTGCATAAGACAGCAAATTTTTCCGTTATGTAAATACAACTTAAAGGAGAGGTTTCTGTGGAAAGTGAAGCAATTCCAATAATTTTTAAGAAATTACCCTTTAAGAAAGTTACTGTGAAGTTAACTATTGGGAATCACACAGCTATTTGAGATGTTAACATCTAAATGTTTTGAAGAAATTGCAAGGTTGAAGGAAACTATAGTGAAAGTTCCAATTCAGTTAGAAGTAGAAGGAAAAAAATAAAGCATGGAAGAGGGAAAAGAGCAAATATTTCAAAAGAAGAACATTTTCTTCCAAGCTTATGGCCAAAGCTAACTTGGCTACAAAGATCACTAGGGCATGTGACCTGTGGCCTGTGGCTTACCTATGTTACTTATACTTTTTTAGGGTGAACAAAGAAGTTCAATGCTATGTGTACCCTGGACAAGCTATACTTTCTGGTTTCCTAAAATTAACTCCAAAGTGATTTTGAAGGTATCAATTTCTACTTTTTTTATTATAATAAAAGTCTTATATGTTTATCACAAATTGTTTATAAAAAATGGAGAAAATACGAAAAAGCAGACAAACATTATCCATAATCCACCCTCTCTAAATGTAGCTCAAATGAACTATTCCCCTCCAATAATTGTTAATGCATTGGTTCTTCTATAAATTAGATCACACAAAATGAAAACTTTGAAATGGTTTTTCTGCACCATTTAAATTGTTTTTGTTGATCATTTAAATGACTAAATGGCATTTCATGATCTGCTAATGGAAACTTTTGGTTGTTTTCAATTTTTCATTATAGCATACTAGGGGCCCGGTGCACAATGTGCACTTGGGGGTGTCCCTCAGCCCGACCTGTCTGGGACCCCCTCAGGGGACGTCCACCTGCTGGCGTGCCTGGCCAGCCTGGGTGAGGGGCTGATGGCTGTTTGCAGGCTGGCCAAGCCCCCCAGTGGGAACCCTCACCCCATGAAGGTGTGGCCAGCCTGGGTGAGAGGTTGAGGGCCATTTTCAGGCTGCCCAGAGTCCCTCCAGGGTTCAGGTTCCTACTGGGGTGCCTAGGAAGCCTGGGTGAGGGGCTGAGGGCTGTTTTCAGACTGCTCACATCCCTTCATGGTTTGGGTTACTACTGGGGTACCTGGCCAGCCTGGGTGAGGGTCTGAGGGCTGTTTTCAGACTGCCCACAGCTTCCATTGACCCAAGGTCCCAGTGAGGCTGGCTGGAATCAGGTTTCTGGGGTTTATTTATATTCTATAATTGAAACTTTGTTACCTTGAGTGGAGGCCTAGGCAGGTAACAAAGCCTCCTGTTTGCTTCAGCTCTGTGGCTTCTATAATTGAAACATTGTTGCCGTGAGCAGAGACCCAGCCAGCCTAGGCAGGCAGTTGCAAAGGAAGCCTCCTGTTTGCTCTAGCTCCATGGCTGCCAGCCTCCATCTTGGCTGGGTTAATTTGCATACAGCCACTCTGATTGGCTGGGGGTGTGGCTTGCCTGGGGGTGTGGCTTAGGTGTTTCAGAGTGATGGTTAATTTGCATATTACTCTTTTATTAGAGTAAACTAGAGGCCCAATGCACAAATTCATGCACCAGTGGGGTTATCTCAGCCTGGCCTGTGGGATCAGGCAAAACTGGCTCTCTAATCTCCCCTGAGGGGTCCCAGATTTTGAGAGGGCATAGGCCAGGCTGAGGGACCCCATCAGTACAAAATGGGGGCTAGGAAGGGATGTGGGTGGTTGGCCAGCTAGGGAAGGACCACGGGAGGGCTCCAGGACATGTCCGGCCCTTCTTGTTCAGTCCTGATCTGCAGGACCCCAGCAGCAAGCTAACCTACTGGTTACAGTGTCTGCTCCCTGGTGGTCAGTGCATATCATAGTGAGTGGTTAGTGGCCTTATATCATTAGCATATAACGCTTTGAACAGCCAACCAGATGATGGGGCATTTAGCATATTAGGCTTTTATTATATAGAATAAATAATTGTAGGGAACATATTTTCAAACATTATTTTCTTCATTGTGATTTATTTCCTTTGAGTAGATTTCTAGAAGGAAGAAAAAAAGCCTATACATTTACTCCATGGTTTCATCATTCTTAAAATCTTACATTGATAAGACAATGTACCGGTATGTTTTTAAGCAACTTTGCAAGAGAGTATTTCTACTATATTTTTTGAGCCAATGAATATCTGACAATGTTTCTGTTTCCTTCACATATGAATGACTCTGTAGAGATTGTTCCATGATTCTTTCTGATACTTATTGTTGCAGTGGTGATTTTTGATGTCAGCCTGAGTTGTTTTGTTTTTGTTTTCACTTTTTCAGCTGCATTTTATTTTTATTTTTTATTGATTAAAGTATTACATATATCTCCTTTTTTCCTTATTGACTTCTTTCTGGCCACTCCAACCTCCCAGCACATACCCTCACCCCCTCTAGTGTCTGTCTCCATTGGTTATGCTTATACTAGTATGTATGTATATAAGTCATTCGGTTGGTCTCTTACCCCACCCCACTACCACCACCCTTCCTTGCCTTCCCTCTGAGGTTTGATGGTCTTTTCGATGCTTCTCTGTCTCTGGATCTACTTTTATTCATCAGTTTATGTTGTTCATTATATTCTACAAATGAGTAAGATCATGTTTTATTTATCTTTCTCTGACTGTCTTATTTCACTTAGCATGAGGCTCTCCATGTCCGTCCATGCTGTTGCGAATGGTAAGAGTTCCTTCTTTTTTTACAACAGCATAGCCTGAGTTTTATACCAAGATGTTTACAGGAGCCCTGACCAGTTTGGCATAGTTGGTTAGAGCATGGTTGGTGCACAGAAGGGTTTCGTGTTCAATTCTCATCAGGGCACATACCCAGGTTTTAGCATCGTTATCGTCACCTCACGGTGTCTTTACATTTCAGAAGGTTCTCTCTTTAAAGTTTCCTTCTCCTATTTCTTCTCAGCAGCACACATCACAATGCAGGGATTCTTATTTCAAATCTATGTTCATAGCAAAATCCAAAAAAATTGGTTAAACCTGAAATGTTTCCACCTCTCCATTTCAGTTCCCATAGTTTCGAGTAAAATGAGAGTTCAGCCCTAGCCAGTTTTTCTCAGTGGATAGAGTGTCATTCTGAGGACAAAAGGGTTCTGGGTTTGATTCTGGTCAAGGGCACATGCCTGGGTTGTGGGCTCCATTCCCAGTAGGGGGCATGCAGGAGGCAACCCATCAAAGATTCTCTCATCATGGATGTTTCTATCTCTCTCTCTCTTTCCGTTCCTCTCTGCACAATAAAAATACATTTTTAAAAAAGAGAGAGTCATCTGATTTGTTCCATATCTAACTTTATTCTGAAGGAAAACTTCCTGTAACTCTGTGAACACAAAGTTTTGAGTAAATAATTATCACACCCTTCTACTAAAATATGTTCAATAGAGTCAAAAGCAATATAAATAATTTTTTAAAGTTTGCCCTGACACTTTTTATCAAAGAATAATGCTATATAAGAGAAACATGTAAATTAGCCATTACTCTCCTACGCTCAAGCCACGCCCACTAGCCAATCCGAGTCACTATGCAAATTACCTGACAAAGATGGCAGTTAATTTGCATATGCAGGTGTCAAGTGCCCCAGGAGGCGATGGTGGCTGTGGTCTTGGGCTCCTGGGACTCTCCTACACTGCTGGTGGGAATGCAGACTGGTGCAGCCACTATGGAGGACAGTATGGAGTTTCCTCAAAAAATTAAAAATGGGACTCCCATTTGACCCTCCCACCCACTTCTGGGAATATATCCCAAGAAACCAGAAACACCGATCAGAAAGGATATATGCACCCCTATGTTTATAACAGCACAATTTACCATAGCTAAGATTTGGAAACAGCCTAAGCCCATCAGCAGATGAATGGATTAGAAAACTCTGGTACATCTACACAATGGAATACTATGCTGCTATAAAAAAGAAGGAATTCTTACCATTTGCAGCAGCATAGGTGGAACTGGAGAGCATTATGCTAAGTGAAATAAGCCAGTCAATGAAAGAAAAATACCACATGATCTCACTTATTTATGGATAATAAAGACCATTATAAATTGATGAACATAAACAGATACAGAGGCAGAACAGCATTGAACAGACTGTCAAACTACAGCTGGAAGGCTCGGGAGGGTTGAGGGAGAGTTAAGAGATCAACTGAAGGACTTGTATGCATGCATATAACCATAAACAATGAACACAAGACACTGGGGGGGTACGAGAGGAGGGGGGAAGGTCAAGAGGAAAAATGAAGACTTATTTAACACTCTTTGTAATACTTTAAACAATAAAACAAAATTGAAAAAAAAGACTCAGAGACAATGGTGTAATCGACAATAATACTAGACAAAATGTAAGGACACGAGTCACACAAATGCAGTATTATGGATTTCATCTCTCTGTGCAGGACACGTTCAATCCTATTTTCAATGCAAGAAAATTAACTCAACAGTGTATCATGGATTCATATTAAAACATGGAGGCCAATTGGATAAATTTCATCAAAGCAAACCAATCTAAGTTTAAAGTTGAAAAATATAGTGGTTTGATGGATTATCTCAAATCTAGATCTGAAAAGGACAATGTGCCAATTGGTAAAATAATAATACTTCCATCATCTTCTGAGGGTAGTCCCAGAAATATGCAGCAGTGATATCAGGATGCTATGGCAATTGTAATGAGGTATGGCAAGTCCTATTTATTTATAACCATGACATGCAACCCCAAATGGGCAGGTAATTGCAAACAATTTACAACGCTGGCAAAAAGTTGAAAACAGACCTGACTTCCTAGCCAGAGTTTTTAATATGAAGCTGGATGCTCTTTTAAATGATACCTGTAAATTCCATTTATTTGGCAAAGTAATAGCTAAAATTCATGTCATTGAATTTCAGAAACACGGACTGCCTCATGCTCACGTATTATTGATATTAGATAGTGAGTCCAAATTATGTTCCTCTAATTAATTCCCTTTCAATGTGCATAGATTTCATGCACCAGGCTACTAGTGTATTTATACATGTTATTTCACTCAGTACTTACTGAGTACTCACTACGCGCCAACCTGTGCTCACTACATTGATCTCCCACTTTCACCTGCTTTCATTAATGGTTTAAGGGACATCTCTTTTTATTTTCAACCCTTCCTCAATTATCAATTTCCTGAGTGGCTTTGAAACATGTGGCTGGCAGCTCAATATTAATTGAAATAGTTATGTTTTTCTAAATTTTGTTTCTCCTGATTCAATTAGTAGTCTGTGCTTCTTTTTAGAGAGAAAGGAATTTCACTATTCAATTGATTTAGTAATGATAACAGTTATTTTAAAAGCAGTAACTAGAAACTAATAAAGCAAACTACACTTCTGAAACTAAGCAAGTATAGATATCCTTACTTTTGAATGACAGAGAAATAACCTAAAAACTGATGAGCGAAAAGAGAAATAGACAAAGCAGAAAGATTACAGTCTTCTAATGGGACTTAAGGAGTTGGCAAAGTGATGACTGCATCAACAATGCTAAAAATTAAAATAAACCAGAATACAATACTTCTTTTCAAGACCTCAAAAGCCTAATTGGCAGAGTGATGACTGAATCAACAAAATAATAAAAAAATAAAAATAAACTATAAGATGATATATCTTTTCAATACCTTAAAAGACTGAAATCTCTCTAAATTTAACGAATGTCTAGAATCCAAAAATAGGTTAGGTTTGCATTAATTCTGCTCTAAACTTCATGGGGAATAAGACAGAAAAATCTCATAAACACCTTATGAAATAAATATTCTAAGGTCATCTCATACAGAAGCCTTTTTTCCTCAGGTCAGAGTCAAATTTGTAATTAAGTTTTCTTAATGAGAGAAGAAGCCCTGTAAGTAAAGCACATGAAGACAAATCATTACCAACAAGAGCAAAGAAAATTCTTTATGGAAAATCTGCTGAACTAGATAATACATTCATTAAAATTCTCCTCATAGGAACAAAGCAAATATATAATCATGGAATGTGAGAATGAAAAATGTCTTTTAAAGCCATTTAGTCTAATCCTTTTATTTTGTGAATAACGACTCTAAAGGAGCAGGTATAAGGTTCCTGTAATGTGGAGTGGAACAGAACACTACCCAGTGTTTTGAAGACAGTGAACTGTAGACCTCAAGCCACAACACAATCAGACACTCATAGCTGAGGGCACACTTACCTCTGATCAAAGCCTTTGGCTAAATTACTGGAACTGGTTCTACAACAAATAGATGCAGGCAGAGATAGCACTTCAGAATAAGCTAAACACTTTTTAATGCTGGTCAAGAGTTTTGGTATCTCCTGTAAATAAATATGAAATTCTTAAAAACAGAGGATACCCTAAAAAGTTTCTCTAAACACATTTATGTAAGCTTTCTTCAGCTCAGATGGCTCCTTTGTCATTCAGATTTTCAAATGCTAACTCAACAACTTCACTTTAATATGTCCTCCCTTCCTTCAGGTATTAGCTCAATTAGCACCTCCTCTGGCCCTCCCTGACCACCTTTTTAAAATTGCAGCTGCCCAGGTGGCTCAGTGGTTGAGTGTTGACCCATGAACCAAGAGGTTGCTGGTTCAATTCCTAGTCTTGGGTTGTGGGCTTTATCCTCAATCGGAGGTGTGCAGGAGGCAGCCAAACGATGATTTTTCTCTCTCATGGATGTTTCTATCTTCCTATCCCTCTCATTTCCTCTCTCTCTAAAAATCAATAAAAACGTATTTTAAAATTGCAATATACTCCTCCACTGTCCATCTTCCTCCTCAAATTTATTTTCCTCCAACCCATCACTATCTAACACACGTTACCTACTGAATTTGTATATCATCTTCCCCTATATTCCTACACCTTGGTTCCATTTTCAACATGATATATTTTTGCATAACATGTGAATGAATGAATGAATTTCCAGAAGTCATATATTTATGAGTAGAGTCTTTCATTCCACTCTCTTTTATTTTTTTTTAAATTTTTTTATTTAATTACATAAAGTATTACAAAGATTAGTACAAATATCTCTTTTTTCCCTGCCCTTCCCCCAGCCTCCTCTTCCCCCCAATGGTCTGTGTCCTTTGGTTATGCTTAAATGCATGCATAACAGTCCTTTGGTTGATCTATTACCCCCCCACCCCCCCTCCATCCTTGTTGCTTTAGTTTGACAGATTGTTTGATGCTATTCTGCCTCTGAATCTGTTTCTGTTCACCAGTTCAAGATTCTTTTTTTTTTTTAATTCTCACCCGAGGATATTTTTTTCCATTGATTTTTAGAGAGAGTGGAAGGAAGGGAGGAGAGAAAAGGAGGGAGACACATTCTGCACCTGCCTCAACCAAGGCCAGGATCAAACCCACAGCCTTTCAGGGCATGGACCAACACTCTAACCACTGAGAAACACCAGCCAGGGCCAAAAAATTCTTTATGAATATTAGTTGATCTTATACGTTAAAGTATGATTGAAACATTTTTATTAATTAACCTCATTTTGTAAAGTAATATCGCTATATAAATTGAACTATGGTATAACTAGGCTATATAATTGCACCATGATTGAACCCTTAAAGGAAAAAAGTCTTCTCTTGGTATAGAATACGTAACTAAAAAGACAGTTTTAGTTTTCCTAGTTGATGTCTAGAGTTAAACAATCTATCTTTGAATGATGACACTATAGCTCAACCCAGGACTTTATTCTTTTTTTTTTTTTTTTTTTTTTTTTTTTTTTTTTTTTTTTTTTTTTTTT
>PVJC01036458.1:0-17715 GCA_004026665.1 Murina feae | reverse complement strand
TCCATAGATGAGTGAGGACATGTGGTATTTTTCTTTCATTGACTTCTTTGTCTTCTATCCAAAATGGTACCAAGATGAGGCAGAACAAGTTTAAAACCAAAGAGTTTAATCTGGACATCAGGAAACAAGTATGTCATTTCTTATGCCTGAAGTGAGATTTTGTGTTGTGGATTGAACTAAATTAGGTGGCTCAAATGACCCAGGGGAAAATGCTAAGTGACTGCTTAGTACACTTTAATATGTCAAATTGTACTCAACATTAGACCAAGGTCAGAGCAACTTTTCTGTGTTTTCAGAGAGCTTGGTTCGTTATAGAGGTTTGAGGCTTATTTGAATTTATGCAATGTTAGATTAAGGTGCAGTGATTGGAATGTTTACAGGAAAATACTGTCTTTTCCATAAGGCAAGTATGATGCTTTTTGAAGGACAGCCATAAGTTGTTAGTTTTGTGTTTTGTTTAAGATTTCACTTTTCCTACAAATATTGTTGGATATAAGAAAGAGAATTTCTATGTTTTGTTTTGTTTTTGGGGGGCATATAATACTTATGTATTAAGAGGATACTTATGTATTAATAGCAAAATTACTATCTATTGTTTTTGGGATGTGATCAGATCCCTCAGAAAGCTATCTTTACTTAATAATATCGCCAAAAGCTTTTTATTTCAAATAATTTCTTCATTAAAAGTGGAAGACTCTGCTGCCTAGGGAAAGGCATTGAGGCTTTTCAAAATCATTCTATTGTTGAACCAGTGGCCTTTGTCCTCTAAGAGTAATAGATTGCTTGTTTTGGGGGGGAGCCTTCCTGGAGAAGCAAGGGGATAGATATGCAGGGCAAGCTGAAGATAAGGTTTAGTACCCTGTGGTCTCCAATTAGAATGCAAATTTTTGGCCAAGAATTCCCACAGCTCCAGAGATTTGCTACCTTCCCAGAGAAAAGCAGTTTGCCTACCATCTCCTACCCTAGCAGCAGGGGCTCAGAGTTAAGGAGACGCCATGGGTATTATCAGAGAAGTAGCTGTGCTTCTATAATATGGAGAAACCTTGGACAGCTGATTACCCAGGGAATCGTCAAGATTCCTTCTTACCCATGCCAAAGAAACAACCTGCTGAATGTGGGGAAGTTACTTCTATTAGAAAACCTCAGCCCTTAATTTGGCTCCTTTCCTTTATTTCCACAGTAGAGAAATAGTTCCAAACCCTAAAGTGGTTCTGATTAGTGGTGGAGTCAAAAAACCTTCAGCTCCAATTAAAATGCGCATTTAGGCCCTGACCAGTGAGCATCGGCCTGCATATTGAAGGGTCCCAGGTTCGATTCACATCCCCAGTAGGGGATGTGCAGGAGGCAGCTGACTGATGTTTCTAACTCTCCCTCTCCTCTCTGTAAAAAATCAATAAAATATACTTTAAAAAAATAAAAAATAAAATGTGCTTTTAGTCATTTTGTGTGGTAATGCCAGGAGTATAAAAACAGGTTCAATTTCTTTTTATTTTTGATCACAGGTTTGGCTCTTGAATTATTCTATTCACTGGCAAATCCTGGCACAGCTTTCCAGGTTGCCTGTGGAGGAGGTGTTCACCAACTTCCTAATTGACACCCTGTTAAGGAGCACATCTGTGGTGGAATTACCTCAGATAACCACATTGAAGCTTTGAATCCCATGTAACCTATATTATTGTCCTGAAAGTCAAGCTTTAAAATGATATAAAATGATTACTGTTGTCTTTGTAAAGGCAATTGGTATCTTTGGTATTCTCATGAAGCAGTCAACAGTAGAGGTATATGTGGGGGAGTCATTTTGAAGCAATTTATTTATTAACAACTTGATTGAGGTATACTATACATACCATGAAATTCACCCATTTAAATGTACAATTCAATGATTGTTAGTATAGCTATAGAATTGTGTAACCATCACCATAATCCAATTTTGGGACATTTTCATCACCCTAAAAAGAAACTAGTACCCATTAGCCATTATGCCCCATTCCCATACCCAGCCCTAGACAACCACCAATCTCCTTTCTGTTCCTATAGCTTTGCCTTTTCTGGACATTTCATATAAGTGAAATTTGCATTGTGTAGCACTTTGTGTTTAGCTTCTTTCACTTAGCAATTTTTTTAGGTTCATTCATCTTGTAGCATGCATCAGTACTTCATTCCTTTTTATTGCCCAGATAGTATCCCTTTGGATGGATATACCACAGTTTTGTTTTTTCATTCATCATTTTATGGACTTGGATTGTTTCACATTTTGGCTATTGCGACTGATCCTGATATGAACATTCACATAGAAGACTTTGTGTGGACCTAAATGATTTATATTAAACTTAGCGAAAGCAGCGCTGGCCAGAGTGGCTCAATTGGTTGGAGCATCATCCCTTACACCAAAACATTGAGGGTTCAATTCACCGTCAGGGCACATATCTCGGTTGCAGGTTTGATCCCTGATCAGGATGTATGGAGGCAACTGATGGATGTTTCTCTCTCTCTAAGAAATCAACAAAAACATCCTCAGGTGAGGATTTAAAAAAAATTAAAGCAGATTGAAACAGCCTAGACCCTTCTCTTCAGCCACATCATTGTTGGCAGTGGGGCTTTGTGTGTGTGTGTGTGTGTGTGTGTGTGTGTGCACATGTGCACACGCGCAAGCACACAGGAGGGGGAGACTGCGATGTTCGCAGATAAATGGCAGTTATACAAAAATGCTGATAATCACAATGCTAGTTAATATAAAATTTTGTATAAATTCCCAAAGGTTTTATGAAAATTTTGGGTTTCATGACAATTTTTAGGTTGTGCTGTTACAAAAGAGCAAAGAAATACCAAGCACACTCCCTAAAGAAAGGGAGGACCCCATTTATTAACACTAGTGACTAGTGGACTCTGGGAATAATTTCCAAATCAGAGTGAGGTAACATACAGAGGCTTTCCTTTTTATAATCTTCTGGGGTCTTTGTCTTGCAGATATGGTTCTGCCCCCTTGTGGGCTTACGGGAAGGCCCCAGGTGTTGGGTTCCCAGGTCATATCCGATGATCTGTCCTGGGGCCAGCGATAACGACCTCCCCCCCCCCACCCGCTTCCTCCAGCAGTGCATTGTTCAATTTTTATGGCCTGACACGCCTTGCAAGACCAGTTTCCTCCTCAGTGCCATTTCCATGTCCACTGGCAACAAGCTTGGCATTTTCCAATGGCTATAAAGGATGTCAAGGGTTAGAATGAGTACTTACTGGTTTGAGTTTAACAGACCAGTCTGGGGCTTAAGAATTCCATCTGCCTTTTCTATAACCATCTGTGCTGCCTTTCACACTGCTTGCCATCACACTCCTCAGTTTTCTAGTCTTCAAAATGGGGATAAATGATTCTCATACAGATCCCAAGGTGATTATGAGGTTAAATATTTCCAGGTATTTAAAGCAACTAGAAGGAAAGATAATGCACAATATAAGCATAAATAATTTTTGTTGGCAAAGATGAAAGGAAAATTTAGTTAGCCTTTTGTTCTTTCTGGAAAACCTAAAAAAAAATAGATAAAATAACAAGGTTTAATTTTCTACATTTGAGCAGACAAGAATGTGATATTCATTTCCACCAAGGCCAAAATGTTTATAATTCCAGTAATGTTAAGGCCTTGATTGGAGGAAGTTTTTCTGAGTTCACAAACCTTTCCTAACTATATTCTAAAATGAAATCCTCTCCTCAAAGCACAGCAGAAAAAGAAGTTCTATAGAAGGAAATTAATCCAATAAGCAATTAAACAGCAAGTCCTCATTGAAGGAGACACAAGGTGTTTCTGGCTTTAAGGATTTTACTCTTCTGAATGGGTTCAAAAAGAATTAACAATGCAGAAACTATGCCTTATTTAATTTTAGTACCCCATGTCTATTTCCATTCCAGAATGGTATCTGGCCTGTTGAAGATAATTTTTTAAATGTTATAAAGTTTTGACCATCATAGAGATATAAAATGAACATATGTTATAGATTATTTAATTCAAAATGAGAAAATTAGGCAGATGCTATAACCAATTCAAAGAGTATACCAATAACAGAAACATATATGAATCAGGAATATTCAAATGAATATGCAAATGAAAGCTAAACATGCCTTCTTCCACGGTGTGAAAATGAAGTCAATTAACCCTCTACAAGACAGGTCTCTGGAGTGCTCTGAAAATATTTTTTAAATTAATGGACAAAAATAATCAGATAATAAAAGTTGTAGAACTCAGAGAAGGAAATTGAAAAGGATCTGTAAGATTTTATGAAAGAGGAGGGCAGGAATTAGAGATTGAATATATTTGGATAAAGTCAGAGTGCACAGGAGGAGAGGATTGGGCAGAAATGAAATGACTTAGTTTCTTGAAGATCCATGACTGTTGGAAGTGAAGACTTGGATTTACTCCATGATAGGGATTAAGAAGTAGATCATTTATACACAAGTTCCCAAAGAAAGACTTGGCTGGTCCCCAAAAGCTTTATAAGTAGAATCAGTCCCCAGGATTTCAGAATTACATAGTGTGGTTTGAGGAGGCCCAACCTCTCCCCACAAAATATTTCATGGATTGCCCTATCCGGTTTGGCTCATTCTGGTCAAGGGCACAGGCCCAGGTTGTGGGCTTCATCTCCAGTAGGGGCTGTGCAGGAGGCAGCCAAGTAATGATTCTCTCTCATCATTGGTGTTTCTATCTCTCTCCCTCTTTCTTCTTTCTGAAATCAATAAAAACATATTTAAACATTTTTTAAAATATATATTACATGGATTCACCAGAGGCTGCCCCAGTGTCTGAGTTTTCCAACTCTAGTCAACCCTCCAGATATGCAGTATTAAGAGCAGCTGTTCAAATGCAAATGGCATCTGTCTTGGACAAGTAAGTTAAATAGCCTGATAT
This sequence comes from Murina feae, assembly GCA_004026665.1. Taxonomy (NCBI): domain Eukaryota; kingdom Metazoa; phylum Chordata; class Mammalia; order Chiroptera; family Vespertilionidae; genus Murina; species Murina feae. The sequence goes on along the minus strand of PVJC01036458.1, from coordinate 12,823 downwards.
TGGACATTAAGACCTCAGTTCCACCCTTGCGGTTTGTCTTAGTGGATAGAGCGTTGGCCTGTGGACTAAAGGGTCCCAAGTTTGATTCCAGCCAAGGGCACATGCCCAGGTTGCAGGCTCGATCCCCCAGTAGGAAGCATGCAGGGGGAAGCCAATCAATGATTCTCTCTCATCATCAATGTTTCTATCTCCCTATCTGTCTCCCTTCCTCTCTGAAAGTAATAAAAAAAGATACTGTCTTATAAAAAAATACCTAAGTTCCTATTAACTGATCAATTTCCTCAAAACAGGATGGTCTCTACCTAGAAGGAGCCCACAGTCAAGATGACATTGTTAATTTTGGCCAGTTTTGTTCTTGTCAAAACTGTACTGGCCATTTGAGCCTATCCCACAAAATGCTTTGGGTTAAGAGAAAGAGGTCTCTTCAAACCATCCTCCATGTATAGGCCTATAGATGGTGGGCAGATTTGCTCTAATAGTTCCAGTGGCTAGCTTTTAGATAGGATTCTATCTGACCTGGCTAGAAGCTTAAAGCCTTTCTCTGGAAATCATACCTCCATGAGTCCCTTTGAGTTTCTTTGTCCGCGTGCATATTTTTGGTTTGATTGGCTCTCAGGAGAGACCATGAGAAAACAAGGAACTGCAGAGACTGTACTTGCAGGAGTGGGTTGTCTTGTCCAATAGCTGTTTAAAAGGAGAAAAGAAATTGGCAAAGGAGACCGCAACTTCCTGAATTGATGCTTATCCCATTTTACTCCTCCTTCTATTCCCTTCTTCAGTATTTCCCCTAGTGCTCAGCTTTCAAATTTGATTCATATATATAGTGTACTGTCTTTGGGGACACCCTAGAGAAATATTAAATTAGTGCACTAATAAGCATTATGTTGGGCATTGTGGGGTGTACAAATGGGTATGAGACTGGTCCCTGCCCTCAAGGTGTGTATATGAGGAAGCAAGATACCAATACATGAAAATATCATTACTAAGTATAACCAGGGTTTCCAACAACATCATAGAATGCCTGTGTTTCAGAACTCAGCAGAGAACTGCACCTTGAGTTAAGAGCATGTCAAAAAGCAAAAAGCTAATATTTCAGAAAAAGTAATTATCATCTAGGTCATCAATTTTTAACTTTGGCTATTTACTAAAACCACGCAAGAGGCTTTTTAAAAATATAAATGCATAAACCCCACCCTATCTCCAGAATTCTTGAATTGCAATGGATCCCAGATATTAGTATTTTAAAACAGTTTTACTAGAAAAAATAAATATAACTTTTCAAAGTGCATAAAATGAGAATGTACAGTTTAATAACGTATCATTCAGTGAACACCAGTGTAACCAACAAGCAGGCCAAGAAACAGAACATTTCCCAAATTCAATATCTCCTCTCCATGACACCATGGTGCCTCCCAGTCACAATCACCTTCCTCCTCAAGTAACCACTATATTGATTTTTATGGTCATTGTTTTCTTGCTTTTCTTTATAGTTTTACCCTCATAATAATATTTTATTGTTATGAGTTTGGTCTCTTTCTGAAATTTATGGAATGAAAAGAAATATGTTGCTTTATTTGGTGTCTGGCTCTTTCAGCATTATGTTTGTGAGATTTATCTAATTTGTTGTATGCTCTTTTTCATTATTGTGCAATATTCCATAATATGAATATTCCACAATTCATTTATCCATTCTACTGTTGGTAAATGTTTGCATTATTTCTGGTTCAGGTCTTTATGAACATCTATGTACATGTCTTTTGATGAACTTACATATATATTTCTGAAGTATTTATAATCAGGAGTACTAATGTTCAGTCATCAGTTTATATATTCAATTTTAGCAAATACTGCCAGTTTCCCTGAGTATTTGTACCAATTTACTGTCCTATCAGCACTGTCTAAGAGTTGCTTTTGTTTACATTCTCACTGACATTTGGTATTGTCAACCTTTCCTAATTTTAGGCATTATGAAAATACTAAAAGCCCGGTGCACAAAAATTGTGCACTTGGGGGGGTTCCCTCAGCCCAGCCTGCACCCTCTTGCAGGCCAGGAGCCCTTGAGGGCTTAGTACTGCTGTGGAGGTGGAAGAGGCACTTGCCAGCTGTGAGCCAGGCTTCTGGTTGAGCGGCGCTCCCCCTGTGGGAGCACACTGACCATCAGGGGCAGCTCCTGCACTATCTACCCCTGGTGGTCAGTGCGCATCATAGCAACCAGTCGTTCCACTGTTTGGTCAATATGCATATTAGCCTTTTATTATATAGGATTTGATGACCCGTATTAATTATTATTATATTTAATGCCCCACATAATTCCTAGAGAAACCAAGAGCAGTAACTCATGAATATGAAAGGGTGAAGAATAGGGAGAGGAAAAGGCATAATGTCACCCCTTCTCCATGCATGCTTTTGAGAGGGAGGGAGGCCTGAGCTGTGGGGATTGGAAGATGCTTTGAATTCAGTAGAGTGAAGTTTTTATTTATATTAACCTTTTCATGCCTGGAAAGGTGACTTTTCTGATGTCAGAGAATGATTTGAAAAAATTATCAGATCTTCTAGGAATGACATCTAGTTAGAAGAAATTCGTGTACGGGTGGGGTCCCTCTGGGTGGCCTGTGTGGATCAAGCCAAAAGCCACAGTCCAACACCACCTACAGCTCCTACCTGCCACTCTGCTCATCCTGGCCCCACTGTGCCTGCCTCGGGCTCATGCCCAATCAGTCCCAATCAGGAGAGAGTTGCACCACAGCAGCACTAGCCAGCCATGAGCCCTGTGTCTAGTGCCCTCCTGAGGGGAGTGGCCTGTGGGATAGGGTGAAACTGGCTCTCTGACATCACATGAGGGGTCCCGGATTGCAAGAGGGTGCAGGCCAGGCTGAGGGACCCCACCAGTGCACGATTGGGGCCAGGGAGGGACTGTGGGAGGGCTCCAGGGCATGTCCAGCCCATCTCGTTCAGTCCCAATTAGCCAGACCCCAGCAGCAAGCTAACCCACTGGTCAGAGCATATGCCCCCTGGTGGTCAGTGCACATTATAGTGACTGGTCAACTGGTTGACTGTCTGCCTCCTTGTGATCATTGCACGTCATAGCATGTGGTTGAGTGGCCTTAGCATATCATTAGCATCTTACACTTTGATTGGTTGAACAGTCGACCAATTACTGGACAATCGAGAATTAACATATTAAGCTTTTATTATATAGGACTAGAAACCCATTGCAGGAAGATTCCTGCAAGAATAGGGCTTCCTGAGCCGGAGCAAAGCCCGCCGAGGAAGGCTTTGGTCCCTTCTCTGCTGCCTCACTTCCTCCCATCTCTGCTGCCTCAGCTCCTTCCTTTCTCTGCCAATTTACTCCCTCCCATCTCCACAGTCTCTGCTGCCTCCCTTCCTCCCATCTCTGCTGCCTCGATCCCTCACATCTCCGCTGCCTCACTTCCTTCCTTCTCTGCCACTTGGCTCCCTTCTGCAGTACTTGGCTTCCTTCTAGGCTGTCTTCAGTCTTTGCTCCACCCCTGTGTATACAAATTAACCGCTACCTTGGCTGGGTTAATTTGCATATAGTCACTCTGATTGGCTGGTGGGCATGGATTGGCTGGTGGGCATGGCCTGGGTGTCTCAGAGTGATGGTTAATTTGCATATTACTCTTTTATTATATTAGATAACTATACATTTTACTAATAAAGTCTAAAGTTTTTTATTATTTCTATCCTGCTGCAGTCTAGAATTTAAATACTGTTCATTGAATATGATGGGATTCAAGACACACTACCTCAAAATATGGCACATTGGCATACTGAATATGTTAAACTGAAGGAGTTTGCACAAACAGCACAAGCAGAAAAGTCACCCTGACCTTACTCAGGCCCTGCTCCCCCTTTACCCAAAGAAAAGAATATTCTTATCTCCAAAGACAAAGGCTTATTGCACTTAGCTTAACACTCTCAAGGTCCCTCCATGCTGTCTCAAAGGGCAATAGATTCTTCTTTTTTACAGCTATGTAGTATCCCATTGTGTAAATGTACTACAGCTTTTTTATCCACTCATCTGTTGATGGGCACTTGGACTGTTTCCAAATCTTTTTTTTAATTTTTTATGATTTCAGAAAGGACTGGAGAGGGAGATAGAATTAATGAGAATCATTGATTGGCTGCCTCTTGCACACCTCACACTGGGGATTGAGTCCAAAACCCAGGCATGAACCCTAACATCCTAGTTCACAGGTCAATGATCAACCACTGAGTCATGCCGGCCTGATCCAAATATTGACTATTATAAATTGCTCTGCTATGAATATAGGGGTGCATATATTCTTTCTGATTGGTGTTTCCTATTTCTTATATGAACCAGTGATTCCACTTCTAGGAATATGTCCTAAGAAATGCTATTGTGCTTTTAATTTTAAATTTCACTGACTCATAGATGGCAAACACAAAGTGACAGCTTTTGTTGTTTATTAACCTTGTATCCTGCAACTTTGCTAAGATCCCTATTTAGTTCCAGGAGTTTTGTTTTTTTCTTGGTCTATTCTTTCAGATTTTCTACAAAGATGACCTTGTCACCCACAAACAAAGAAAATTTTATTTATTCTTTCCTTGTCTGTATCTTTTATTTCACTTAATTGGCTTATTGAATTAGCTAGAACTTCCAATAAGATATTGGAAAAGTAGTGGGAAGAGGAGCCATCCTTGCCTTGTTCCTGATTTTGGTGGGAAAGTTTTGAGATTCTCACCATTAAGTATGATGTTAGTTGTAGGTTCTTTTTGTAGATATTTTTAATCAAGTTAAGGAAGTTAGACTTTAGTCATAATTTACAGATAATTTTATCACAAATGGATGTTAGATTTTATCAAGTGCCATTTATGCTTTTTAAAAAATGAACGTATGTGTTTTTTTTTAGTCTGTTATGTGATGGATTCAAGTTGCTAATATTTTGTAGAGGATGTTTGCATCTATATTCATGAGAGACAGTAGTTTGTAGTTTTCTTATAATATCTTTGTCTGGTTTTAGTTTTAAGTTAGGAAATATTTTCTCTACTTCCACTTTCTGAAAGAGATTGTAGACATAGGTCTATTGAGATTGTTGAATTCTTCTTCTGTGAATTTTGGCAGATAGTATATTTCAAGGAATTGGTCCATTTCATCTAGGTTATCAATTTTGTGGGCATAGAGTTGTTCATAGTATTCCTTTAATATCCTTTTAATGTCTATAAAATCTATAGTAGTGTCCTCACTTTTACTTATATTCATAATTTATTTCATCTTATTTTTTCTTATTTATCCTGGCTACCAGATAATCAATTTTGTCAATCTAATTAAAGAATCAGCTTTTGGTTTCATTAATTTTCTTTATTGATTTCCTGTTTTCAATTTCATTGATTTCTGCTCTAATTCTTATTCTTTCTTTTCCTCTGCTTACTTGGATTTAATTTGCTCTTCTTTTCTAGTTTCCTAAGGTAGAAGCTTAGAATATTGATTTTTAGATCTTTCTTATTTTCCTAACTTATTCATTCAATGCTATAAAATTTCCCCCTTACATTGCTTTTACTGCATTCCAAAAATTTTTATAAATTGTTTTTATTTTTATTTAGTTCAAAATACTTTAAAATTTATCTTTGGGTTTCTTCTGTAACCTTTAGAAGTATGTTGTTTAATCTCCAAGTATTTGGGGATTTTTTAGCTATCTTTCTGTAATTCGTTTCTAATTTAATTCCATTGTGTTCAAATAGAGATATTACATGATTTCTATTCTTTTAAATGTGTTCTGGTGTGTTTTATGGCCCAATATGTTTTCTATCTTGGTGAATGTTTCATGTGATTTTGAGAAGAATGTATATTCTGCTGTTGTTGGATGAAGTAGTCTATACATGTGTTAATTCTACCCAGTTAGTTAATGGTGTTGTTGATTTCACTTATGTGCTTTATGATATTCTGCCTGGTAGATCTCTCCACTTTTGACAGGGAGGTACTAAAGTCTCCAACTATATTAGTGACTCGTCTATTTCTCCTTGAAATTTTATCAGTGTTTGCCTCATTTATTTTGATGCTCTATTGCTAGGCACATTCACATGAAGAATTATTATGTCTTCTTAGAGAACTGACTCCTTTATCATTATGTAATATCCTCGATATCATGATAACTTCTTACTCTGAAGACTTCTGTCTGAAATTACTACAACCAGTTCACTTTCTTTTGAATAATGTTAACATAGTATGCCTTTCTCTTTCCATTACTTTTCATCTATATGTGTTTTTATATTTAGAGTGGATTTCTTCTGTAAATCTAGAAGAAAACATAGAGAAGAAGCTCTTCAACATCAGTCATGATAATGGTTTTTTAAAACATGACACCAAAACCACACACACAAAGAAAAGAAAAACAACAAATGGGGCTATATCAAACTTCAAAGCTTGCAAAGCAAAACAATTAACAACATGAAAAGGCAACTTACATAATGGAAGAAATTTTTTGCAAACCATGTATCAGATAAGGGGTTAATATTAAAAATTTATAAAGAACTTATACGACTTAATAACAAGAAACAAACATGTTTTGAAAACGGGCAGACATTTTTCCAAGAAGATATCCAAATGGCTAACAGCTACATGAAACAGTGTTCATTTTCAAAAGATCACTAATTATTATGGAAATGCAAATCAAAATCACAATGAGATATCACCTCACACCTATAAGAATGGCAATTATCAAGAAGACAAGAGATGACAAGTGTTAATGAAGATGTGGAGACAAGGGAACCTTTGTGCAGTCTTGATGGAACTGTAAACTGGTTCAGGCACTATGGAGAACAGCATTGGAGGTTTCTCTAAAAATAGTTACCTATGATTTAGCAATTCCATTTCTGGGTGTATAACCAAGTGAAATAAAAACAAGTTACCAAAGGGACATATGCACCCAAATATTTATTGCAGCTTTATTCACAATACCTAAAATATGAAAGCCACCTAAGTGTCTATCAATGAGAAAAAAGGAAGTTCTGCCATTTTAAACAACATGGATGGACCTTGAGGATATTCTACTAAATAAAATAAGTCAGACAGAGAAAGGCAAATGCTATATGATATATCTTATATGTGGAATCTAAAAAAAAACACAAAAACTGAAGTCAATAAACCAGAGAGTAAAATGGTGGTTACCAGGGAACATAGGAATATGACAGTTATTGTTTAATTGTACACACTTGCAACTTGTAGGTAAAAAAAATCTAAGATATAACAGATTATGGACACAATACAGTGATTATACACAGCACAACTGTATTATAAACATTAAACTCAGTAAGAGACTATTTTAAGTGCTCCCAGTACTAGAAGAAATTATAATCATGTGATGTGATAGAGGTGTTAGCTAATGCTACAATGGCAAGCAGATCTATATATCTAAAAGCCTAAGCGACCGAATGACTGAATGACCGGTGGTCAGTGCTGTCCAGGGAGCAGATGCTCAATGTAGGAGCTGCCCCCTGCTCCTGCTGTGGTCAGTGTGCTCCCACAGCCAACCTGCTGTGGCTGGCCAACCTCCCACGGTCTCTCCCCCAAGCTGGCCAGGCCCGATCGGCCCCAATCACTGGCCAGGCCAAGGGCCCCACCTATGCACAAATTCGTGCACTGGGCCTCTAGTTGTAATATAAATGTATGATAAATGTACATTTACATAGTGGAATGCTACATGGCTATATAAAAGAAGGCAACCTTACCTTTTTTGACAGCATGGATGAACCTGGAGATTATTATGCTAAGTGAAATACACCAGTCAGAGACAGATAAATTACACATGATCTCACTTAAAAAATATGTGGACTCTAATGAACAAAATAAACTGATGAACAAAATGGAAACAGAGGCATGGATACATGGAACAGATTGCCAGATGTCAGAGGGGAAGGGGAACTGGATGAGAGAAGGTGGAGGATCTTAAAGATGCTAATAAAATATTACTTTAATTAATAAGAGACTATGGAAAGGCAGAGAAAAGAATCAAGAGACTGATCTCAGCTGGGTGGAAATTTTAAAATGATTGTTAAGAAATAAGGTGAATAAAGCAAATATTGATAGGGGCAAAATAAAAAGGAAACAGAAGAGGGAGAATCACAGGACTCATCCCAGCAGGGTAGAAATCTTCAGTCTGTTATTAAGAAATTACATGAATAAAATATATATTGATAGGGTTAAAACAAAGATCTTAATGCAGTATTACCAAAGGTTAGGTGGACTAAGGGAGCCCCTGGTGGTCCTCCATATTAAAGTGTTTCATATAAATCCAGTCCATTTCTCCCAGTTTGGAAAAAACATTTAAAGTCCGAAAGACAAAGATTATAATGAGAAACCTTATAATGAGAAACTTTGTAACAGTGGTTAAAAGCAGATTAATCAAGTTAAAGACTGACAAAAGAGTCCCTTGGCTTGATCACTCTAGGGACCCAAAGCTTTTGCACAAGAGTAAAATGGTCAGGGAGTAGAAAAGAGAAATTTCTAGGATTCCTCGAATCAGGAGGTTCATGACTCTGGTACCAAAACCCATTAGTGAAGCCCTAATGTGGGCTACAATTAGATTGAAAGAACATAAAAATGCGAGAGCTGATGTTATGAAAGTTGGAATGTTTAAACAGGTTTTATGTGAAGTGGTTGTGTCTCCTTTACCTGAAAGTTTTATGGGAATGGATATTATGTCTGGCTGGGGAACACTTCCTCTACCTAAGTGTTGTAAAACCAAGACCTGTTGTTGAAGTCCTGATGGAAGCTACGTTAAGAATGTAAAGTTTAATGGAATTGAGATAAAAGTCTGTAGGGAAATTGGTATGTTTGAACAAATTTTATATGAAGTAATTGCACCACTTTTACCTGTTTGTATTATGGGGATGGGCATTGTATCCAACTGGGGAATATTTCCCCTATCTAGGATTCTAAAAGAGGCAAGTAAATCCACCCTTCAAGCAATATTAGTTGGACATGTTAAATGGGAACTAATAAGATTGCCTGAGCTCACACAGTGTGGAATAGAATAGTGCTGGTAGGGAAAGGTTTTTTGTTTGATAGCCCTATGTGGAGCCTACTAGATTCCTGGAATATGTTGAAGTTTTTCAAAGTTCTTCTCCAAAGTATTTCATTTCCCTTTCCTTTCAATCATTTTAATAGCATATTGGGTTTTTTTCCCTCAACTGTTATCTATTGTCTCATGTCAAAGTAACAAAGACAGTTGTCTGTACATGTTTTTGTTGAATACTTCCCAGGTACTGACTTTAGCGTTGGGTGAGTTCTAAACTAGGTTAGGTAAAACAAATCTTTTGAACCAGTCTTCCGAGGAATAACAAGACAGATCAACCAAGGATAATCTTTGCAAATGAGATCTATTCTACTCCTCCTGATAATACTAACTGGGAATGCAATAAAGACTGAGATAAAGAGCAAAAGATGGGACTACTGTGAGTTAAAATACCACAAAGCTCATTATAATTAGCAAGATTCAACTGCTTTTCTTGAATAAGTGCTCCCTGGGTTGTTGCAAGCTTTTGGTTAGTTTCCATAATTCCAAAAATATTGATTCTGTTTTTGCCAGTTTTTTTATTGCTTTTATAAAAAAGACATGTGGGAAGCCACCTATTGTCTTCACTAGCAGAGAGGTGTGGACAAGGAACCTGGAAGGCTGGTGACCCTTGAAGCCCTGGCAAAAGTCAGGGCTGTGCATCCACTGTTTAGTCCAGACAGTGGGAGCTAAAGCAACTTCCCCACCAGATAGTCCTGTAAGTCCTTACTGATGAGAGAGCCTGTGTGTTACTGGAACTTCCCTGCCTAAGGGCTATGGGTGTATCCCAAACTCAATAAAAGGATGGCAAGGCCTGAGCACAAGCGGAGTCCATCCTCTTGGGATGGGCTCTTGCCTGGCCCCCCAATTTCCAAATTATTATTTCTTATCTCGTCTCTTTCATTCATGTGTGGCCCCTCTTCCAGAGCCCGAACCCTGAACCACGCGGGATGTGGGACATTCACAGAATGGATGTCTGAAGTTTCTTCCTCTGCCTCTTCTTATGCTATCTCTCTGTACACACACTTTAAATCAGAGAGAGTCGGTACATAGAAAAGCAAACAGTCATGGATTGATAGGTTATTTTCTACATTCTCCATTCAAATTCTCTTTTTCTCATAAGAAAACATTCTTCTGAAAGTTCTTAAGAAAATAAGCTGTGATTCATATTGTCATTTCATGTTGCAAACATGCGTATAGACAAACACATCTCTGAAGACATGTAGTGAATGCTAGAGTTGTTCTATCATCAAGATAAAATGATAGTGCCAGGCCAGGATGTAAAGAAACTAGTGATGAATGAGGGGGAAAAGGTAAGTGGTGATTACTTATCCAAGTTAGTGGTTTGAGCAATGTAATGGGTAGACCCAACACAAGTAAATCTAAACTTGGTCACCTTATCTAGCCACTTTATCACTTTTGTCACCTCAAAATGGGCATAGACCAGTAAAGTCAAATTAAGGATCTATATTTACCTCAAGGAGAAGTGAAATCATTCTGAGTTACTTTAAAATACAGAAGATGGAAACAAAGGCCAGATGCTTCCTTTCTACTGAGCCAGACCCTGTAGTAGGATTACATTGTGGCTAGGTATGAGATAAAAAATATATTGAATGATTCTACTAACTCCTTTGTTCTCAAATTAATCCTTGTTTATTACTGATACTCTATTTATTAGTAGGCCATGGCACATCTAAACACTGTTGAGCAAAGAAAAAAATACATTGCTACATATTTATATTTATCACTCTTTGATATGCCTACAAACCATAAGATGAGAGTTAAATAAACTAATTATTAGGAAGAATCAAAGAATTTTCTCATTTGATGATCTTTTAGAGAAATTAGACTCCATGTTTATAAGCTGTTAAATTAATTTTTTCTTTCTTTATTGATTAAAGTATTACATGTGTCCTTATCATTGCCCCTCACTCCCCTCCTGCCCGCTGCTCATGTGTTAAATCAAACATTTGATGATCAGTATTAATTCATGATTATAATATTTAATGTCCTATATAATTCCTAGGTGAACCAAGAGCAGTAGCTGGTGAATAGGAAAGGATGAAGAATAAGAGGGGAAAAGGCATGATGTCACCCCTTCTCCATTGCATGCTTCTGAGAGGGAGGGAGGCCTGAGCTGTGAGGATTGGAAGATGCTTTGAATTCAGTGGAGAGTGAAGTTTTTATTTATATTAACCTTTTCATGTCTGGAAAGGTGACTTTTCTGATGTCAGGGAATGATTAAAAAAATTATCTTATCTTCTAGAAATGGCATAGTTAAGAGAAAATAGGTGAAATGAAATATTTATGAACAACAGTGGTGGGAGAATAGTAGATTTGCTCCCCATCAACACATCTAATTCAATACATTGGTTATATAATTATAACTATATATTTTATTAATAAAGTCTGAAGTTTTTTATTATTTCTATCCTGCTGCAGTCTAGAATTTAAATACTGCTCGTTGAATATGATGGAGTTCAGGTCACAATACCTCAAAATATGGCTCATTGACATATTGAATATGTTAAACTGAAGGAGTTTGAGAAAACAGCACAAGCAGAAAGGTCACTCTGACCTTGCTCCCACACTTCTCCCTCTTTACCCAAAGAAAAGAGCATTCTTATCTCCAAAGACAGAGGAATGCTGAAAAGAATCCTAACAAACAGGCTTTGCTAAATGTCCCCCAGTTTACTATACTTACCTCATATTCTCTGACCTATCAAATTTCTCCATAACTGTCTACTCTTCATCAAGCCTACCATAAAACTACTTAGGCTAACCATTTCTTCGAGTGTTCATTTCCTTATGAAGGTTCCCATGTCACATAAAACTTACGTTAAATTAATGTCTATGCTTTTCTCTTGTTAATCTGTGTTAGTTTAATTTTTGGACCCAGCCAGGGACTTTAAGAGAGTTGAGGAATACTTTTTATCCCCTATGAACACCATCCCAAACTGGCTGTTGTTGAAAAATTTCGCTTTAGCCTAAGAAACAAAAAAATTAGAATGCAAACAAAGGAACTATTTCACTTATGTATTTTAAACTTATTTGTTGAATAATTTTCCCTTACCCCTGAATGAAAGCCTAGATTGATCTCTAGCTTTTCTAATTAGTATTATATAATACACAGCCCTTCTGTCACATTCACTCACAAGATTGCATTCATTTTAGTACTTCAAAACAACTGATTAATATAAGAATCAAAACTCAGATCTAGTCTAGTGTTTTAAACTGTGCCACCTCATGCACACTTGAGTTTTGAATGTCCCTAGTTTTCAAGAGGGCACGATTAGCTGCTTCTAGCTTCCTTGCTCATCTCTTACCATTCATTAGTTGTCTGGTTCTTGGAGACAGGAAGAATTGGAGAACAGGGAAGAGTCTTAAGTTTTTGGTCCAGGTCCCGTCTGATACTGGTCCTTCCAGATGTGGCCCATGTACAATTGCCAGCCTTTTCTCCTTAGAAGTCATGTGGGTTTTTCAAAGACTTTAACACTGGGGACTGCTGACTCAATTCCCTTAGAAAAGTTTCAACCACAAATGATTAGCAACTATAAAAAGTTTGATGAAGATAGAAAAAAAAATGGCCGCGGTATAGGGAGAAGGGTCTGGTGCCTGCCCGGGAGCGGAGGGAGTGAGCAGCTGGGGCGAGTGCGTCCCAGCCCAAGCTGCAGAGGAGGTGGACCTGGGAAACACCTGCGACCGGGTGAGCCAGAATCCGGCTGGGAGAAGGTGAACTCGGGACTTGGGGAGGGTCAGTGAACCAGACCCCAGCCCCTGGGGCCCCA
>PVJC01036457.1:0-17714 GCA_004026665.1 Murina feae | reverse complement strand
CACACACACACACACACACACACACACACAGAAGGCGCCTGGCAGACTGGGGCCATCATAGGACATCCACTGAGGGGTCCCAGACTGTGAGAGGGCACAGGCCGGACTGAGGGACTCCCTCCACCCCGAGTGCACAAATTTTTGTGCACCGGGCCCCTAGTAATAAATAATCTAGATTCACTTTTTATTGTTTGTTTTGTAGTTAAGAAAGGTAAAATTTAGAGAGGCTAAAAACTTGTTCACCAAGCAATTCAACCAACAGACACAGGATTATCAATCTCATAAGCTTTAAAAAGTAGAGTATTTTCTAGAAGCAACAAAAAGGTCAACATCTACTTGATTCACTTCTTCATTCCCCAGGGAATGAGGAACGAGGCAGACCATTTTGATTTACAGTATGATGGGAAGTTGTTACTAGCCATTGGATACATGTTTTGCCTTGTTTTACTCTCTGTAAGAGGGAGGAGAGGAAATAGAGGGAGAGAGGAGGGAAAACAGGGAGAGGAACAGAAACGTGGGGCAGAGCGGAAGGAGGAAAGGAAGGAGAAGAGGAGAGGAAAACTCACTCCTCCAAAGGTGCTGATTGGAGTTCAAGGAGCCAGGCCCTTCCAATCTGGAGAAATTCAAAGAGATTAGGAAACCAAAGGGAAACATTTTGGCGGGAAGGATTTGGAGGAGTTCAGAGTCAAGGAGGCAGTGAGCAGAAGGCAGAGAGAGAAGTTGCAAAGGTGAAACTAAGAGCTTCAACCTCTGCACACTCCCTAGGGAGGTGCAGGGCTGGCTGCCTTGGTGTGAGAGTCCATCCCGCCTTGTGACCTTGAGCAAAGACCGTGTCTCTGTTTCCTTCTCTGCAAAATGGAGGTGACAATAATATTCCATACCGCATAGGATTGTTTTGAGGAATTAATGACACATTCCATTTCAAGCACTTAGCTCAATGCCTGGCACACACACGCCATCATCATCATCATCATCATCATCTGCTCATATTCTGTGAGCCACAAGGGCAGAGATTTCCCTATATCCTGTCACAATTTCTTGAATCGTGTGAAAATATGATCAAAATTCAAAATTTGCATGTGTGTGTGCAATTTTCATTTTCAGACAACTCAGCTAGACAGCCAAATCTCCAACATCTGCAGGGCCAGAGCAGGGGCATTTCCTCAGGAATTCCACTCAAGTTTTTCCGTTTAGGTGCAATCATTGAGCAATAAAGACCATTTCCGGAGGGAAAACAAATCTTGGGAAAAGGCAAATATAAAAGGTCAAGGATGAGTAAAAATGGGATTTACGTAGGTTTTTAAAGAACTGCTTCAAATTGAGAGAGTGAGAGAAAATTCACAAAATGTAAAGATAGGCAAACTGATCATTTCCTCTGAAAATCAGTAACACTGGAAATTAACCAGAAAGAGATACCAGCAATTTAAAAATAGTATTATGCAAATGTAGGCCTCTGAGCTCTAGGTAATAAAAGCGCATAGATAATTTTCTAATTGAACATTTTAAGGGATTCACCTAGCCTCACAAAACAGGTAGCTAATAAAGTTCAAATTGAGAAGGTCACGTGGGCAACAACTGACACAAAATGGGGATGCGGAGTCAACTTGCTTTAATTGCAAATTCCAGCTTTTCATCTTATATATTTCTTCACATCCAGAATAATTCTCTTAATCCAGAATAGTTTATGTTATGACAATATTCCATCAGGCAGAAAAGGAATAGCATCCATCCAATAAATGTGGCTAGAAATAATGCAGAAATAATTCTTCAATTACCACGATGATTGTGCCCATCCATTTAATCTGTTCATTTCAGAAGCCTTTTAAAGTAATGAGTAACACCTTGTGTAGTTCTTTGAGGAATCATCCTTAACACAAAAGTTTGAAATATCCATAATATGAACCTGAACTTCCTGAGATATTTTGGAACTAGCTCAAATTATCTTGTAGGGCACTTACATTCTGAGCATTCTAATTCAAAGAACAAAGCATCTTTCAACAAAGCAATGTACATAGAAATTTTAAAACAAAATAATATTTCCTATACAAAGTCAAGAGCAAAAACAAAAATAAAACGACCCTAGAATAACTACAGTAACAATAAGATTAATCTACAACAGATATTCAGCCACCAGAACAATAAATGTGTCAACACATTTTGAAGTGATTGCACCTTTAAAAAAGGACAAAGACAAACCCAAACATCAATTAATACACAGTTAGCAGTAGGATATTATCTCTTTTAAAGCATCACAGTTAAATGCTTTCCAGATTATTATCTTTTAATAATGTTTAAAAATATTATTTTAGGCACATCGGAGCGTGCTTCCAATTAAATTATTATGCGGTTCACTAAAATGCAGAACAAGCAATCTTCCCTTACCTTTTTTGCCCCTCCCCCAACTTCCTCCCAAACTGCCACTAGGGGTCAGTATAAAGACATAGTTCCCCGCACTGTGAGCGAGAAGGGTGTGGAAAGACATTCCCCTGTGAAAAATCCTAGGCGACAAAGACAATACTCAACTGTAGCATTACTAAGTCCAGCTGATACACCAAGTCTATAACATGCGTCTACACTTACCATAAGACTGCATTTTAATTTTGTAAGTCACCTTGGATTATTTCTACGGTCAATGTTCCTTTAATAATAGTTTAAAGAGCACCCTAAATGACAAGATTACCTAGCAAAGCCTATGATCTGGAACAGACATTCAGATTTCTTTCCAGAGGGTGACAGTACGCCTCTCTAGCCATCTCGGAGGCAGCTATCCCATCTCTTCCTCAAGGAATGAAGAGCAGGGCAGGAAAATGGTGGTGTTTTGCCGATTTTAAGAGCGGTGGGGTTTTCTCCTTCAAAGGGACGATCCGTTCCCTGAACTTCCTACAGCCGTAAGGGCATGATAAAATGTAGGCAACTCTAAGGAATAACACTAGTCTATACTTAAATCTACAGAAGGAAAGAAAGATAAAGAAACAGTAAAAATAAATACATATCATCTCGTCCCGATTCTATTTAATGGGGTGGGGACGGAAAACCAAAGACAAAAGCCTTGAAAAGCGCTGTCTTGTACACATTAGAGAGACTGAACATTTCAAGAAGGTCACTAAGGCCAGGCCCTTCGCTGGCGATACGGAAATGTCCGAGAGAGTTGGGGCTGCTGTGAATAAATCAAGCGCTGCCTTTTCTTAAAGTGCCTACTGTGGGAAGTGCTGTACGTGGCGCACACCTTTCAAATATCTTTTCTGCAAATTCCACGGCTTTCTTAGGCACGGTACTCCCTGAGTAACTCTGGTAGGTAGTAAAATTCAGTGAATGCTTTGTTTTTTATCATAAGGTTATTCTGAAGCTCCCAAGTCTCTCAAATGCGCACCCACGCATTCTGGGTGCATTCTGCCTCTTCCTGGGGTCCTTTTGGGGCGCACTCCCCTCCGACCCTTGGCCGCCTTCGTTGTGGTGGACCTTCTGTCACAGGGGGCTCAGTCCCCAGAGGGAAGCTCTTTGTCTTTGCTGTGGTGGAGGCCAGCCCTGGCCCAGCAATCCATCAGTTTTTCCCCAGTAACCAATGCATACGCTGCCGTCAGATCTATATCGAGTCAATGCTGTTATGGGAAGTCAAGAAATAAACAACAACAACAAAAAAAATCAAGGACATTGAGAGAAAAGGAGTCTCAAGATTTCGGGAAACCATTCAGTTTTTTCATGGAGATAATGTAGAATAAGGATGAAGAATCTGAACTAATACAATCTATGTGTAAATACTAGACTTGATTGCTAGTATTTTCTATAGCAAAACTGCAGTTTTGATTTATCTATAGGCATTAAAATAATTACAGGTATTACTTTTTATGTTTTTTAAATTTTATTCATTGTGTTTTATTTCCTAAAATACTTGTCTCTCTTGAAAAACACCTAGTTAATAATGATAATATTTTGTCTTTTTTTTTTCATAGTTTACCAATAGCCAAAATTTAATTAGTGTTGGCAAAGGGAAATGAAAAACGCTGACCACTTTTCATTCTTGGGATAACTTAAAAACTCTAATTCTGATCAAATCCAACAGATGGCGGTGATGTTACAAATTAATAGTTTAAAATGTTCTTATAATATGTAGGACCTGCCCCTCAGATGAATGTCAATCAAGAATAATTCTCTTAGTACTTGCATAGTGTAAAACTTTGATATGATGAATTGGATAGAAGAGTATAGATAAATAAAATATGAAATTTAACTGAAAATAGCATTTTCTCTTTTAAAAGCATTAACTTTTTATTTTCCAAAAAGCATTACAAATTGAGAATTGTCAAAAAGATTAGCAGCGAGTCAAAAAACAATGAAGGATAAACGATAAAGAATCCATACTAACTACGTGGATTATATTTTTACATAAAATTCATGATTGCTCTTGGATTCTATTTGTATTTTCATCTATTTTTATAGAGGGTTGTTTTAGCCTCCTCACTTTTTATTTACTAACTTAAAAATAATTTTACTTTTCTGTCTCTATCATTTTAAATACGTGAATGTGGTTGTTCTTCCCCTGTTTTCCTATTTCCTTTTCACATTTTTATCTATTTTAAGTGATAATAAAGAATTCTGCAGATAATAAAGAATGAAAAATATGAATAGAAGACTCCCAAGGCCTTCAGACTTAGACTGAATTACGCCACCATCTTTCCTGGTTCTCCAGATTACAGAGATCAGATCATGGGACTTCTCAGCCTCCATAATCAAATGAGCCAATTCCAATATATAAAATTATCTGTCTATCTATCTATCTATCTATCTGTCTGTCTGTCTGTCTAATTACCTTCCTATTTGTTCTGTTTCTCTAGAGAACCCTGACTAATACACATAACAATTGAGATTTAGGAGGATAAAAAATTATTATTAGTTTACTTATAAAAGTTTCCTTCAGGAAATTCTTTCTGTTTATAAGGAAACTAGAGGCCTGGTGCACAAAATCCGTGCATGGAGTGGAGGGGAGAGAGTCCCCTCAGCCCAGCCTGCACTCTCTCCAATCCAGGACACCTCGGGGGATGTCCAACTAGGCAATGAGATTTGTGTAATAGGAGCTCCATTATAATCTTTGGAGACCATCAGTATATATGTATGTGGTTGGTCATTGACCGAAAAGTCTTTATTGGCACATGACTATCTTTGCAAAACAGGCTCATCTAATGACTTATTTTCACATGGTTTTGAAGGTTTCCTAAGAGTTTATCTCAAGGTAGATCATCTGAAAGAATGTAAACTTCCTTGAGAGCCAAAATGTTAAAATGTGCACTTCCTGCACTGTTAGCTTTCCCATACAAGGCAGTGCCGAGTGAGTCTTTTTGTACTTACTTTGCATTGGTGGGATTGCAAGTAGTCAGATTAGCCAGGGCCAAGGCTGCAGCTTCCCGTACCTCTTCATTGTCACTTTTCAGCAACTGAACTAACTGTGGGATCCCTACAGAAAAAAAGAAAGGTAAAATGTAACTTTGCCAACATCCACATCAGCTAGAATATGGTAACCTAAAAATGTACAAAATCGTTCTTTTCAGTTTGCTTACCCTGATGATTGAAAAATTCTTTGCTGCTTGAGTTCTCACACATTACTGAAATAGCTTGGGAAGCAGCTATTTTAGTTCCATCGTTTTCAGAGCCCAAAAGGGTTACAAGGCATTTTTCAACCTCTTGTTCATGAAAAAATTTTCTGTTTTCAGCTTTCATAAAAATAAAGAAGAAAAAAATCAGAATTTTGCTGCAAAAAAAAAAATGTCCAAAATATAATAGAATTCAAACTATTTGCTAGCTTTAGTCACAGAGAGACTAAACCACACAAAAATATACCTATGTAACCTTCAGAACACAGCGGTTACACAAAATGCGTCGGGAACATTGATTGCTCTTTTTTCTATCTCCTTATATGATATCACTTCGGGAAAGAAAATTCTATAATAAGAAAGAGGTGAGTTTTAGATTTAGCAAGAACTTACTTAACACCAGTTATGTGCCTGGAATGGTGCTGTATTCACATACACTATCGTCTCACTAGGAACCAATACCTATTTATTTGATGTTTATTTAAATAAAATCCCAATATTTGAAGAATGGCTAAGATGTACAAACTGGTGAGCTAGATAAAGTAAAAATGAATAATAAACTATGATTTCAAGTCTTAGGAATTTATAAGCTTATATTAAAATTCTAATCATCTTTTACTGAAGTTACAATACACAGTGACATAGCAAAAATTAAACTGCTAAATTACTATACACACAATCGAAACATATATCAGCATAGTTTTCTTTATCTGAAAACAAGTAAAGTTACAAATGTAAGCACATACCATGATAATTCATCCCATTATAAAATAGTAAATTAAGAACCAAAGTATTTTTTTCTTTTTTAAAAATATATCTTATTGATTTTTTACAGAGAGAAAGGGAGAGTTAGAAACATCGATGAGAGAGAAACATTGATCAGCTGCCTCCTGCACACCTCCTATTGAGGATGTGCCTGCAACCAAGTACATGCCCTTGACCAGAATCAAACCTGGGATCTTTCAGTCCAAACCAGTCAGGGCAAAACCAAAGTATTTTTAATGTTGTTTTCATTCCTTGATGTTTTTTTCTTTATTTCATTTGATTTTTTAAAAATAAATTACAATCTCATTACTATACTAAAGAAAATATTTTATTCAACTAAATTAGAACATTAAAACCTAATTTTTTGTTTTGTGTTTATAGTTCATTCTAAATAAGTTGCTATCTATTATAAAGCATGTACTAGAAAATATATGTTAAACCAAATTCAGTTTTAATGCCACACGAAGTACCAGAGAATACTCTGAAAAGAAACAGCTTACAAATAATTTTTTGCTAATTTATTTAGCTCCTGCGTTAAACTTTGTTGTAGGTTTGATTCTCTAGTTAACCTTTATAAGGTCAATTTACATGATTAAAATGGAGGAATGTGAATATATGTTATTAGGATGCTGATAAATAAGAGGATATTCTGTTAAAATAAAAATCTCTGCAAAAAAATGCTGATACTAATTGAAATAACAGCTACTAGTACATGTGGAATTATTCATTACTTATACATATTTTAATTGCATTTTTCAGAAATACTTTCAGAAATGACTGCAACTAGGTTTTCATTTAAAAAGTAATATATGATTTGTCTTTTTTCAACTATAACCTTTAAATCACCCCTTTCACAGAAGCAGCATCACATTTAGATGCCACCATATTTGCAAATTCTTCGGCCTTTCATCTGAGCAATCTGGCCATAATAAACGGCACAAGCTAAATCACTCACACTTCCTTTCATTCGTCTTAAACCATTTATGAACCATATCCTGTAATCCTATCATTTAAATCCCTTGTTCCTTTCATTTAAAATTAAATTCAGGCAGTCTATAATGGTTTCAGTAAAAAGCTACAATTAATAGTTACATAGCAAGTATGTGGCTTATAAAATGTTTAAATATATATATGGCCCTTATTTGCTTTTCTGAATAATCCAGATCTGAAAATTTTCCAGTGTCTCTGACCTAAAATGCTTAGAGTTATAATTAAGACTTCCCTGACAGCTCTAAATCAACTTTACTAAACACAACACCCTGAGTGCAGGTTCTATCAGGAAAGTCGGCCAAAAGAATTAATGTGAAAAGACTAGGTTTGAAGTATGTGATTTTTGCATTAAAAGAAAAACTGTATATATGCAATTATTGGAGAGATTTTTAAAAATAATTTAAATAATTTAAATGGGCAATTAGTTTCTCAACCCTGCTGATAGTGTTCTCAAAATCCAGCTGTGTTCACCAAACCTCAAACGTGCTGACTGCAGTGTGGCTATAATAAATTTAAAAGATGAATTAACATAGTAACCACCCACCTTTATTGAATTGCTACACAGGAGAAGTGAAGTATTTATGTTTTAATTATGCAGATAATAAAGATAGCAAGGTAATTATGCTATTAAAGAGGAACGTCCTTTAAAGTTTACATTTGTTCAATATCACTAAAATAAAAAGCATGAGGTTTTGTAACTGAAAATAAATCTGCATGTAATGATGCTTTTCTTCACCTCTTCCCATAAGTCGCTATTGTGCCACCTCTGCTCCTGCTGAGATGTTAATGCCAGTTCATAAACCTCCTGGCAACGTGGTAATTAACACCTTCCTCCTCCCCTCCCCCTGATGCCAAGTCACAGCCATACAGATTTGGGCTTTCCATGGTTAAAATACATGTTAAAACTTTATTCAACAAGCAAAACTTGAAGAATTTGTGGTATGTGTTTTGTATTATTGAGCCTACGAATTTTTTGATGATGATGAGAGGTAAAAAAAAAAAAAAGTTATAAATAAGCACTGATGGGTACATTGTTCTTAACAAAAGCATAAGGAATAATATTTGTTAAAACATAGTTAAGAATGGAATTTCTCTATAGGTGGAAAAGTATTGTAAAACTCCTCCATGATTATTTACTTTCAATACAGAAATATTAGAAGAGCCCTGACTGGTTTGGCTCAGTGGATAGAGCGTTGGCCTGTGGACTGAAAGGTCCCAGGTTCGATTCCAGTCAAGGGCATGTAACTTGGTTGCAGGCACATCCCCAGTAGGGGATGTGGAGGAGGCAGCTGATTGATGTTTCTCTCATTCTCTCTCATCGATGTTTCTAACTCTCTATCCTAACTCTCCCTTCCTCTCTGTAAAAAAAAATCAATAAAATATATTTTTAAAAATATTAGAAGTCAACTTCATTAATCCTTATAAGCTTTTAGAGTTTATCTTTGTTACTAACATCAAATAAGGCATGTCTAAAATAAAGCAAGGCATGCCAACCTGGCTGGGTCTGCGAGAGAGGGCAAGGTGGGAATGGTTGATAGAAAAAGGGGTAGACAAGAAACACAGGCAGGACCTGGAAACAAGGTACAGTCTAGCTTGGAGGCAGAAAGGAAGAGGTGGGGATCCTGGAGCTGGCCAGGTAAACAGCATTACAAGGTAAGTAAATCAACAAAAAATAGAAGAAAATAATCAGGGAAATTAGGAAGAAGCCAGTCTGTCCTCCTGCAAGGGCCCTAGGGGAGAGGGCTGGCTTTGAACACAGTGGGCAGCTCCCCCCACAAATGCTATGGCTCAGGCAGTTCAGAGTCCTGAGGGGAATTCTGCTTCCGCAAAAGTTTGGACTAGAGAGATGTTCTTCAAACCCTGTCCTGCCAAGAAGGAGAGGCCTCGCTCTGTGGGATATGTGTACAGGAAGGAAGCCTGAATCTTTGTGGAATCGTCTCTTTCTTGAGGCTCCAAGAATCAAGTTGCCAAACCAGACTGCAAGAAAATCAAGCCACCGGTGCATCCGTTAGATTTGCAGATTCATTTGACTCCCCTTTCCAGGGATTGCACAATCACCAAAGGTGGAAACTGTTTGGGAAGGAGGGAGGCTATGCCAACTGTAAGCTTTTCAGTAACAGAGGAAACCTGGAAGGCGAAGGTAAAGGATCTCTATGGCAACACACACGGGCAGTGGGTCCGTGATGTCAGGGTAGCTGTAAATCTTGTTCCATCTGGAAGATGGGGGTTCTACTAAGCAATGGAAGTTAACTTCTGTCTTGTGCTTGGTTGATATTCCAAAGTATCAGGTCAGACTACCTGAGGATAGCACCATGGAGAGTATCTGAGCAAGAAAAAAATTGATAACCAGTGGCCATATCATAGTACAAGATGGAAACATCTCTGATTCCAAGCTAGGGCATCTGGACTTGATCCTATTTATTCTAGTTCAAGAGTTACAAATGTGGAGTCCAGAAGGCATAGATGAGCTTCTGACAGTCTATGAACTCCCTGAAGTTATAGGCAAAATGTTGAGCGTTTGTGCATTTGGGAGGTGAGTCTCTCTCTTTCACTAGATTTTTCAAAGGAATTAATGATGCCTCAAAAATTGAGTTTGAATATGCTTGAAATATAGGCTGGAATTCAGAAGACAGGTCATAATTAGATACAGATTTGGGATTAATAAGCAAATAAGGAGTCAGCTGAAACATGAGTGACAAGTATGATTACTCGGGGAGATTTGAAAGACAAGACAGAAGTTGGGAAGGCAAGTTTAATATTGAAATGATAGGCAGATGAGAGAAAGCTGATAAAGGCAAAAGGTTGGTCTGATTACTACAATCATCACCAGGGAAGAGGAGTGCTATGGATGCCAAGGGATATAAGAGGTTTCTGGTGGAGGGGGCAATCCACAGTGTGGGATGCCACAAAAAGATCAGCAAAGAAAAAAACTGAACATGTGTCTGTAGGATTTAGGAGTTGGGAAGTTAGTGGAAAATTCGACAAGGACCGTTTTTGCAGGTTGGTGGAAGCAGGAGGTTAAGGGATGGAGATAAGATGAAGAGGTGAAATTATTTAAATTGACTAGACTTTTTTTTTTTTTAATCCTCACCTAAGGATATTTTTTCATTGATTTTTAGAGAGAGTGGAAGAGAGAGGGAAAGACAGAGAGAAATATGGATATGAGAGAAACACATCAATTGGTTGCCTTCTGCACAAGCCGTGACCAGGGAAAATATTAAATAAAACAAAAACAATAATCAAAAGTATAATAGAAAAACAAACAAAACATGATTCTGGAGATCAAAGGCTTTACTATGTGATAGGCAGAGAGAGAGAGAGTCTCACACACATTTTGGCAAAAAAATTTGACTCATGGGATAAAAAATTCTACCTAAATACGAAAAGAAAGCATCCTATATAGCAAACAGGCCGTCTTTAGACTCAGACTCTACAAAAGCAAGGTTTATAGAACTTTGAGGAGAAAATGTTATGGCAGAAGAATTCTAAACTCAACTACACTGTCATAAACAGCGTCGGGTAAAAGTAGGTTTACAGTTGTGAGTACAAGTAATGGGGTTTATTCTTATATTATTATGAATTAATTCCTGTAATATTTTCCGTAACCAATAAATAAATTCACTTAACCATTAAGTAAACTCATGTTGTTGTGCTGTCATCACCACCATTCATCCACAGACCTCTCTCCATCTTGCAAAACTGACACTCTCTACCCATTAAACACTGCCTCCTCCCTGCAGTCCCTGGCAACTACCATTCTTTCTGTCTCTATGATTTTGACTATTCTAAATACTTATATAAGTGGAATTATACAATAATTGTCCTTTTGTGATTGACTTATTTTACTTAGCATGATGTCCTCAAGGTCGATCATAGCATGTGTTAGAATTTCCTTACTTAATGGTTAAGTGAATTTATTTATTGGTTACGGAAATGATTAAGATGAAAAAAAGTTATATTCTGTGTATTTTATGACAATTAAAAAAAGAAGAGAACTTTCCTTTTCTTCCATCAAAACCTGCTTCTCTTCTTGAGTTCCTATTTCTATGAGTTGCACCATTCTCCTTCCAGCTGTGGAGGCCAGAAAGCTCCACATTTCTGTTTCAGAACACCTTCACCTCTCTCCAAAATTCCCCCAGCAACCCCCTTCCTGATCTTTCTGGTCCTGCACAAATTCAATCTCTTCGCTTTGCAAAAAGAGTGCTCTTTCTTTAAAAAGTGAAAATTTGCAATGTTCCCTCCTCTTTCTATGTCAATTCAAGACTCTTTGTTGCTATCAATATGAAGTTCAAAGTCCTTAACTTGACTTATAACATCCATTAGCATTTGGTTTCTCATTACTCACTAACCTTAACTCTCAGTTTTCCCCTGCATGCTATTCACTAACCATTCCGAAAACTTTCAGTTCTGGAACTTACCAGGCTCTGTCCCCCTCCGGCCTTTACACACACTGTTCCATCACCCAGGGGTGCTGCTGATCCTACCCCTTCCACCAGGAGCTCCTTTGCCCAGACAATTTCTATTATTTACTTTAAGTTCTAGCCTGAGTAGGTCCTTTCTATTTCGGGAAGACTTATCTGAGGCAAGACTTATCTGCCTTAGGTGGCCCTCCTGTGGTGACCCATTCTCCCATCATCACATGCATTTACGCTGTGATTGCCTATTTACTTGCCTGTTCTGCTTTCATGCACACCAAGGGGCTGGGCAGTAAATCATTAATAAATGAATTAATCAATAGGTCCAGGGAAGCTGTCGTTCACTCATAGTCACACATTGAGGTCAGTGCAGTGCCAGCAGTGGAACCAGTAGTAGAACTAAAACCCCAGGAACTCTCCATGCAGTGTTCTTTCCCTTACTGTGTCTCAAGAAGGTGATAAACTCATGGAACTCACTACCCCAAAAGAGGCTGACACCATTTTTGAACAGCCCAGCCATACTAATCCAAAGAGAAGTTGAGATATCCACAAATTTTAAGTTGACATTGTTCCTGTGTTGCTAATACCCTCTCTTTGGGTCTCAAAACAGCTAAGGTCTGCAATAGATAGCAAATAGAACTGACCAGATATGATAAGGTCTAGTTCCATCAGACAGAATGCAGAATCAACCAACTTTTGCCAATATTAAAAACCTTGTTTTTTATAGCCTGTCTTTAGATATGGCACATATACTAGTAATATAACTCAAAAGCCACTCTATATCAACTGTGTACTGGACAGTGAAATTTGGCTTACTGTATTAAAACCTCGTCTGAAGAAATCCAGTATGGGTTAAAAAGGAAATGTTTCCCATAATATACATAGAGACATATATACAGATATTAGTATATTTGTTTAGAATATAACTCACTTAAACTAGTCAAAGTTGTTATCATTTCTATGAGAAGTGATGTGAAGGGGGGAAATAAAGTCACATCCTTTACCAAATCATATGCTCCAAATATACATAAATTAAAACTATAATTTCATCTTTGGTGCTTATGATATAATTAATCTCTCATATTTTACAGATTTACATCAACGTAACTTGCCACTGAAATGAAATTGTATTATGTATAGTACTAGGGGCCCGGTGCACAAAAATTTGTGCACTCAGGGGATGGGGGTCCCTCAGCCTGGCCTGTGCCCTCTTGCAGTCTGGGACACCTCGGGGGAGATGTCCACCTCCTGGCATGCCTGGGTGAGGGGCTGAGGGCCATTTTCAGGCTGCCCACAGCCCCTTCAGGGTTCGTGCACTGGGGGTGGGAAGGATGGTGAGTGCAGGCCTGGACGTTTCCCAACAGAGGGCCCACTATTGTACACGCCTGGTGGACCCCCACCGCTGAGGGGGCACACCTGGCGCAGAGCTGGGTGGCAAGCCAGGGTCGGACGCAGGGGCCTCGGTGGGGCCCTGCTGCTGAGCAAACACACCCGGGGTGAAGCTGGGCAGAGGACTGGCTTTGGATGCTCTGCACTGTGCAGCAGACGCTCCCACACACCCTGTGGAGGCACCTGGGGGGCGGATGAAGGTAGTGGACCCTGGATGGGTGCTCCTGCACGCCCCTGAGGAGGCCCCCGAGGCAGAGCCAGGCAGCGGACCCAGGACAGGCATTCCTGGACACCCCGCGGAGGCCCCCAGGGCAGAGCCAGGCAGCGGACCCGGGACAGCTGCTCCTGGACACCCCAAGGAGGCCCCGGGAGGCAAAGCCAGGCAGCAGACCCAGGATGGCTGCTCCTGCACACCCCGTGGAGGACCCACTCTCCCACACGCCTGGTGGAGGCCCCCAGGGGGTGGAGCCAGGCAGTGGACCCGGGGCGGGCGCTCCTGGATGCCCTGAGGAGGCCCCAGGCCGACCCCCCCATACCCCCCCTCCCACTGAGCTGACACACCTGGCACAGCTATGCCGGCTGCAGAGGCTCCCAGTGCAGAGCCGCCCTGCCAGCCTCCATCTTGGCTGGGTTAATTTGCATACAGCCGCTCTGATTGGCTGGTGGGCATGGCTGTGAGCAGAGGCTCAGCCAGCCTAGGCAGGCAGTTGCAACAGAAGCCTCTGGTTTGCTCTAGTTCCATGGCTGCCGGCCTCCATCTTTGCTGGGCCAATTTGCATACAGCTGCTCTGGTTGGCTGGGAGGCGTGGTTTGGCTGGTGGGTGTGGCTTAGGTGTCTCGGGTAACAGTCAGTTTGCATATTACTATTTTATTATATTAGATGAGCATATTATTTTTCACAGCTCTATAACATGGTGCTGACTCAGCTGAAATCTGAAATTACTACATGGATATCATTCTAAATGTGGATTTATTGAAATAATGTTTTCAGGATCACAAGCAACATGCATATTCTGCATAACTCTAAAATCAAGGGAAATCAAGACTTAAAACTTCATTTAGGACTTATTCATTTAAAATAGATAGGGTTATAATTAAATCATATTCAGTTTATTATATCCTTGACAAAGCAATATCCTTTTTAACTCACAGGCATTGAGATGAATTTTGGTCTTAAATAGTAAGTATAGCACTATTCTCAAATGGTCATTTAAAAGCAGATAAATACTCTAGTGTTTGCTAGTACTGATCAAAATTAAGAATACAGACAGAATATGTGTGCTTAGACTACATAAATTGAGACATACGATCATAAGCTGCTTTAGTAATTGCTTTTGCTGCATTCTTCTGAATATCAGGAATTGTAGAGTTTTCTGCAAATACTAAGAGCTTCTTAAGACCCCCTGTCTGTTGAATCTGCACCATGGTGTCCATATCTTCAAGGCAATTGGCTATCACTGAGAGCGCTTCTATATGAAGGTCATTCAGTTCCTAATAATAAAAGCAAACACAATTTTAGAAAGTTGTACTAAAATAAATTTATACTTTCCAAATTTTACACAAGAGAAGCTATGGTCAGTCAGAACATAATGTAGTTAATTTTGTTGAGACAGAGGCCCAAGGAGACAGTTCTGCTTATTAACATAACATCACTTACCCTAACCGTTTGCCCCATCTTTTCTCATCTCCCCTACTCCAAAGGGTTTTATAGATAAAAATGATTTCTGGAAACTTCTGGTAATGGTATTCAAGTGAAGGTGCTCATACGTTTCACCAAAAACAATGTTCAAATCTGGAGGAAAATTGTTTTTTTAGCAGACAGAAGCTGAAGGAAAGTATACTCCTTAAAATCTCCAACTGGTAGAGAGAAGCATGTGAGCCTGTGGCTTTCTTGCCTGAGGAATCTCCCAAATCCCCATAGCAGTGGAAAACTGCAGCCTTACCTGAGCTAGAAATTTAAGATGGAAACCCTTCAAATGAAAGAAACGCAGAAAGATGCGTCACCGCCATGGTATTCCACACAGCATTGCTTCTGGTCAAGGAGCTTACTTCACAGCAAAACAAGTGTGGCAAGGGGCCCATACTCCGGGAATTCAAGGGCCTCTCCCTGGTCCTCATCATCCTAGAGCAGCTGGCTTGACAGAATGGCCTATTTGAGACTCAGTTACAGGGCAGCCAGGTGGCAAGGTCCTCCAGGAGGCTGTGTAAGTTCTGAGTCAGTATCTAGTACTAGTATATGGTGCTGTTTCTCCCAGAGTCAGGGTTCATGAGCCCAGGAACCAGGAAATGGGAGAGATACCACTCATTATTACCTTTAGTGACCCAAAGGTAAAAATTTTGGCTGTCTCTGTGACCTTATGCTCTGCTGGTCGAGAGGTGTTAGCTCCAAAGAGAGAAATGCTTCTTTAGAAAACATGTAAAGAAAAGACTGCTGCCTGCCCAGTTTGGGCTCTTTCTGTCTCTAAATCACCAGGCAAAGAAAGGAGTGGCTGCGCTGGCTGGGGCGATTGGTCCTTACCACTGAGAGGAAATTGGATTGCTGCTCCACAATAGAGGTAAGAAAGAGCGTATCTGGAATAAAGGAGATCCCTTGGGGTGTCTCCTATTATTGTTGTGCCTGGTGATTAAAGTAGATGGAAAGCTACAATAACCCAATCCAGGCAGACTACTAACTGGCGCAGACACTTCAGGAAGGATGTTCAGGTCACTCCACCAGAAAAAGAACTAAGATGAGCCCAGGTCATTGCTCAGGGCACAGGGAATATGGGACGGGTATCGGAAGAAGGTAGTTACAAATACCAACTATGACCACATGACCAGTTATAGAAGAGGCTATCATTGTTATGAATATTTCTTCCTTATTTTGTTACAACTATGTGTGTATATGCAGCATCTTTTTTTAAAATTTTTTAAATATATTTTTATTGTTTTTTTTAACAGAGAGGAAGGGAGAGGGATAGGGAGTCAGAAACATCGATGAGAAAGAGACATTGATCAGCTGCCTCCTGCACACCCCACACCGGGGATGTGCCCACAACCCAGGTACATGCCCTTGACGGGAATCAAACCTGGGACCCTTCAGTCCGCAGGCCGATGCTCTATCCACTGAGCCAAACTGGTCAGGGCAATATATGCAGCATCTTTAATTTCTTTCCTCTTTTATTTCCTTACATAAGATATCTATCTGACTTTAGAACTACTAGTAGTATTTAAGCATTGTTAATTTTACTTCACAGTATTTAAGTTATGGGATATCAAGGAGAAGAGTAAACATCATGCTATGGATCCTATTCTGGGAAAAGTGTCAATGCCTCTTCAGTGGTACCCAGGGTATCGGTACCACATTAGGCAGAAGTAGGACAATGTTATCGTCTTTGTTTGGAAATGAAGTATGATTTCAGACGTGTACGGGTGCCACATTGGCAAGGGTGAGTTTGTGGTGGTTAATTTTTATGTTTTAACTTGGCTAGGCCTCAGTATCTAGATATTTGGTCAAACATTATTCTCAATCTAAAAATATTAATTATTTAGATAAAATTAATATTCAAATCAGTAGCTGAGTAAAGCAAATTACCCTCCATAATGTGGGGGTAAATTACTCATCTTGCTTTACCCTAGAGAAAATTATGGCAGACAAAGGTTAAAAAACTAATTCTAGCCATTTCCAGAAATCATGAAGCTCATAAACAGTACTTTAAAACCTTAAATCTTCTTAACCAGAAGATTTTAATT
The DNA here is from genome assembly GCA_004026665.1 of Murina feae. NCBI lineage: Eukaryota > Metazoa > Chordata > Mammalia > Chiroptera > Vespertilionidae > Murina > Murina feae. The sequence goes on along the minus strand of PVJC01036457.1, from coordinate 838 downwards.
AAGGTATAAGTGACATATAGCATTATATTAATTTAAGGTATACAGCGGAATGATTCAATATATTACAAATATGACCACAAGTTTAGTTAACATTTATCACCTTACATAGTTACAAAATTTTTTTCTTGTGCTGATAACTTTTAAGATCTATTCTCTTAGCCACTTTCAAATGTGCAATACAGTATTATTAACTATAATCACAATGCTGTACATTACATTTTATAGCAACATTCAGGAGAGACACATTTCCTCACAGACAGCAGAATAAATATTTTAAATACCTTAGCTTCCAGGATCTTAATAAGGTGATCCATCCCTTGATTGTCTCTTAGCATTGCTCGTGATTCCTTATCATTTGTAATAACACCCAAGGTTTTGAGAGCCAACAACTGAATAATTGGATATTCTGACTTAAAAAGCTCTAATATAGGAGGGATTGCGTTTAGTTCTGGAAGTGTAGCTCGACACTTAAAATCCTGCCATGAAATACAAATGATCAAATAAGTAAATTTTAAAGCAAAATATAGCCTCAATAATGGAGAATTTCTATTTTCTAACAAAGAATATTCTAATTTATAGTTTTGAAATCTTTCATTCCAGATTCCCTTCCAAAATAAGTCATAAACCAAAGTAAGCAAAGCCTCAATCGACAACACCAAAATATTCATTGCAACTGTGCAGACGTTGTCAATAACAGGCAACAGACATATCTATGACTTATGCAGTATCTATTGTTTCTTTATTTTATAGCAAGTTCTTATCACCATGAATAGTATTACAATGAAAGCTATGCATAATGAGAGTCTTTTCACATTCTCTGTTCTGTGTCAAATAGTAT
>PVJC01036456.1:0-11570 GCA_004026665.1 Murina feae | reverse complement strand
ACTCTCAGGGGGTGCCAATATTGCTGGTGTCAATATCAAGGCACTAGACCATAAATTTCAAGAACAAGTAGATTCATTCTTAGTTCAGTGGTAAAAACTAAATAATTGGTTATCTCAGTCCAAACAATTTGCAGTGAGATTTCCTGAACCTTGTTAATGAATCTAGGCTGAACTCATGTTGAGATATTCAGTTGCTAATTTTGATTATAAAATATAGTTTAGTGTATAATGATTAACAGTGATTTAAGTCTGTAATGCAATTCTTCTTAAATATTTGGTTAGTTGGTCTTCACAATAGGCCTGAGAAGGATGGAATAAACAGACACATGAGGCTACCACTATAGATCTCTGAGGCAGCAGTGTCAACACAGAGATGCCCAAATTCCTCTCTTTCATCAGCTGACCTTGATGTGAGGCTGTGTTCCATTAAGGGGCTAAAAGTAAATTTGTGCAGAACAATGCTAGTACTAAAACAATTTAGAGCCACATTCTGATTTTGCTTTATATCTGCAGATATCAAGTGATTCAGAGGCATGAAGAATAATTTTCCATTGTGACTGTATTAATTTGAATCTGCCTAAATATAAACAGCATAGCTGCACATATTTTATTATACTGCTAAAAGAAAAATAAACCATTTTCTTTAAAAAAATGGAATTTCTATATTATTGATTTTTAGAGAGAAAGGAAAGGAGAGGGAGAGGGAGAGATTGAGAAACATCAATGGGCTGCCTCATACAGGCTCATTGTCTGGGGTTGAGCCTGCAAGCTGGGCATGAGCCCTACCCAAGATTCAAATCAGCAACCTTCTTGTGCAAGAAATAGTGCCTAACCTGATTAGCCACACTGACCAGGGCAAGAAGCCTTTTTCTTACCCTACTCACTCCCTTATTTATATAGGGTGATATGAGTATAACTTTCTTTGCAGATGCTGTAGGTTTGGTGTAGCTGACAGCATTCGTGTGTTTATTTTAATGGAACTATAGTGCAATTACTGTCTTTACTAGTATATGCATATGTATTCAGAATTCAAAGTTGATCTCTCAATGTTAAGTATATTTGCTATCCTTAAAATGCTAATTTTTCACAGAGAAAAATCTCTTTAACTTATTGTGAAGACTAAGTAATTAAGGTAAATCAACAAATGCTGTTGTCAGTCACTAGAAAAGGAAAATATCAGAATCCCTACCTGTAAAAACATCCAAGAATAGACAGCAAAGATTTTCAAGCCCAGACCTTATAAATAAGTTGATCATTTGTGTTATTTTTCTGACAAATGACAAATATCTCCACTCTTGAAAGAAATGAGTTAAGTGGCACTTCATTACCATTGTGTTCACTCAACAAACTAATATTACTTTAATAATGAGCTTTTTTTTTTTTTTTTTTTAATGTGTACACTTACCTCTAAAATGAATGACTGGCTGTATTCTAAGCCATATTAACACTGTTACTATTGAATCATCAAGTTGTACTGAACAAGCTGTTCAGAGGTTCTCCAAGGGAGTTTACAACTATGGCGCTCCAGTCATGCTGAGCGGTAATCTCCAGGGCGCCTTCATTACATGATTGTGTAAGGGAGGTTTCTGAAAAGGGTCATAGGTGAACTGGGTGACCAAATCCCTCACCCCCTGATAGCATTTAATTATTTCCTATCAATGTTCAGGATTAGTAACGACTATCACAATACCTGTCTAATAAAAAAATGTGAAGAAATCTAATGCTTTGTCCTTTAATTTTTGTTGATGTCTTTTCAGAAGGTATAGATAGCACAAAAATGAACAGGTAATATAACTTTTGCTTACCTCTCTCGCTTTTCACTGGCCACTCCTTCAGAACACCCTGGTCCCCTCTCCTCCTTCCTCCAGGCACAACCTCCCCCTAACTCTCAGCCTTTAGACTCAGAGCTTCCTCTGCCCGCAGTAAACACCCCCAGCTTCACTCTTGGGTTTTCTCATGACATAGCCTTTCATAGTGCTACATTTCCTTCAGAATGGTTGCAGCGAGTAATTTTTCCAATTCTTTTACCAATGTTTTTATTTTCTACCGCATGATAAGCAACTCAAGAGTAGGGGGTTTGCTTATTCATGGTTGTACCCTTACACTCTTCACAGTGCTTAACCCCTAGTAGTTCAGTAAATATTTCTTGGTTAATGGTACATAAACTAGGGTGAAGTTCTGAGTCATTGCTCATGTTTACATCTTTTACAATGACTAGTGGATAATGCTTTCTGTTTGTAGAGACAACGTGTTGAATCTTTAATTTGAAAGTAGGATATTTTGCAAAATAAGTTGAGAATTGTCCAGATGTGACTGTAAAAAATTCAATTCTAAATGAAAGGGTTTCTTTAATGAGAACATACTTAAGACCTAGGGAATATTTATCATGGATGAAGTGTTTTAGAGCTATGCCTTGTGAAGATTTATTGACTGGTATTGGGAATGACCAGAAGCAGAATTCTTCATTTCTTTCTTCATATATACATTATAGATGCATATAGGTATCCAATTTTAAACTACTTTTATAGGGAACTCAGACATTGCATCATGCAGGGAATTATTTCTTAGAGTATAAATAAATGTTTGGTTAGTCACTGCGATAGAGTGTTTGGTGTCATTTAAAAATTCTTACATGCTTGAATTAGTTTTTATTATTCTGTGCATCCTTTTGGCTACTGAAGTATATTGCTGAATAGATTTCTGATAATTAAATGAGAAGAAGTGAGAAGCAATATAATTTAATTTAATACTTTATTTCTATTTCTATTATTTTTCAACAGCTTAAGATTACCACCCCAAAAGCTGCAATACACTGGGCTATCTAAGTAAAACTCAACATCCAGATAAGATATCACCATACAGTCTTCACCAAATAAATACTAAATGTTGGTAAAACTATATTTAGAAGTACAGTATTGTTGAAAGATATAATTTTGAAATGGCAGGCTTAAATTCTTCATCTATGGAGTCCATCTATTTTGGAAATATGCTATGGATGGAAACTTTTTTAAGTTGATAATTAAGTGCTCAGGGAGAAATGTAAAAAAAAAAAAGGTCTAAACACAAGCTATTGTTTTGAATAATGTATTTCCTGTAGTGACATTAGAAATTAGCTCTTACACATCTTTGCAAGCTTTCACTTACACATCTTTGTTTTATTCTTTCACAAGTAAAGAAATGGTATTCCACCCCAAAATGTCTATAATCTTTAAAATAATCAATTCTGCGAGAATTATTTTTATGATCCCTGTGAACTTATGACAAGGAATATATCTAGGAACAAGGCGTCAAAATCTAAACTATGTTCCATTGCTTGCAGTTACCTTGGGTTTTAACTAGATGTGCAAGTTGACTTCTGACCATGGGGCATCTTCTCCATGCATGGTATGGATTGTTGAGGCCATGGCAGAGAACCAGTTCCACAGAAGCAACTTCATGCTCTTCTGAGGAAGATCCATGGCACTGTGGGACAAGAACTGTAAATGAGCAATGCCGTGGACACCGAAAACGGGGCTACCAAAATACAGCCTTCAAAAATCCACTCTGAAGGTGGGAACATCTACAAAAGTTTAAGTAGTTGTAATAAAATAAGTTGAGTTATTAGGTTAAGAGCACTGATGGCTATTAGTAGAAATGGCACGTGCTCCTCCTTATGGATGTAACAGTTAAAAGAGCTATTGATTTCAAGCTCATTAAGTAGATAATCATATAACTGTTATGTTAAAAAATAACAACAGGTTTTCAGTAGTGCTAGAATTAAGAAGAAAACTTGGATGTCTAGAAAGGAAAACACCAAATGAAAACATTCAAACTGTAGTAAATAAAATAGTTGGCCTTTAATCATTTTGAATTAAATTATGTTTGAAAGCTCTCCTTCCCCCACCCATAGTCACACACAAACACACCAATTCTTTAAATTTTTATAATGGCCAAAGAAAGGGTTTACATGGATATTTTTATTAATGGAACTCACTTTTTCATTAGTTTTTAATATGTTGCTAATCCATCCCATTCCTCAAATCCCTTTCTAACAGTCAGCGTCCTGTAACATGAGAACTTCCTGTGACACTTTGGGAATGACCTGTTCTGGGCTTAAATAAGAACAGTCTATAAAGTTCGCTCTCTCTTCCTCAGCCATCAGGAATGATAAGGGCATTTCCAGAGGCAAATGATTCTCCTCTCCTCTCTGCTCATCCTCCTCTAGCCCCGCCTCTTCTTCGATTTCCTCCGCTTCCTCCTCCTCCTCCTCCTCCACATCTTCAGCCTCTTCCACCTCCTCTTCATCCTGGGCCTCTGCCTCTTCATCCTCCTCCTCCTCCTCCTCCTCCTCACTCTCCTCCTCCTCCTCCTCCTCACTCTCTTCTTCCTTCCCATCACACTCCTCCTCATCGCACTCCTCTTCCTCTTCCTCCACCGGCTGTGGGGTCGGAGAATGGTTTTCCTCTTCCTCCGGGGCAGGACTGCAGGCCAGAGCGGGACTCTGCCCAAAGACGCACCGGGAGTCCTGCAGCTCTGCGTCTTCCTCGTCACCGCTGGGAGGCGCCTCGCTCCCGCCTGCCTGGGCCTGCTGAGCCCGCAGCGCCTCTTGCTGGCGCTCCAGCTTCTCTTGCTGCCGCATGTCCTCGTAGATCTGGTTCATGATGAACTGGGTGGTGTTGCGGGGCGCCTGCAGGCCGGGCACCGCCCGCCATCCGTACAGGTCAACGGGCTGCAGCAGGGGGCTCACCTCCGCGGACGGGCTCCTGGGGACGGGGCGGCTCGGCTGGCGGCGCAGCCCACGGCCCCGGCGGCCCCAGCGCTTCTTGCGGACAGGGGCCCTCGCCCAGCCGGGGTTCCAGGGCCCACGCCAACAGAAGCAGCAGCAAAGGCAGACAGGGTGCAGGCCATACATTCGGGCCAGGAGCCCAGGGCTGGGGGGCTTCCGGCATCCCATTGGAGGTGGGCACCAGGGCCCTCCCCAGCACCCCCAGTTGGAGTACATGCCCCAGTAAGGACTCTGGGGTGGCGGGAACCAGGGGCCCGGGCCGTACCGCGGCTTCGGCTTCTTCCTCTGGGGCTCATACTCAGCCTTGGGGCCAGAATGCTGCCGCTGCTTGTGGATCGGGGCGCCCCTGCGCCTTCGGTGGCAGGAGGACCAAGTGCGGCACGGAGCAGAGGATGCCCAGCCGCCGCCCAGGTTAAGAGGGGCTTCCCTTTTATGGAGGGTCTGGGTCATGGTTCAGGGAGCTCCGAGAGGTCTAAGCGCAAGCGTCCTAAACGCTGTCCTCAAATCTGGCCAGATCCGAGGTTCCGAGGCCTCGTCACCCAGTGTCCCTCGCACAGCACCGCGTGCCTGGCTGAGATCCGGCCTTACCCTCCGGAGAGACCCCCTTCTCCGCTCGCTCGCTCGCTCGCTCTTGCGTGGAAATCTCTTGTCCTTCACGCCCGGTGGTCTCGCCCGGGGGAGCTGGGTGGGACTGGCGCTGTGGGAAGAGGGTGGGAGAAGAGTGTGGATGCGTGGATGCGCAACCCTGAGGGACAGGCGCCCCCCACACCCCCGCCTCCGCAGGGGTTCGAGCTGGGGGGGCAGGGGGCTCCCTACCTTGAGGCTTCCTCTCCACCCAGGTGCGTCTCCGCTGGCGTCCCAGCCAGACTGAGGTGGCACGGGCAACGACAGCCTTTAAATACCGGCGGGAGGCCCCCCCGCGTGCCACCGCGTCCTCGGTTGCCCTGGGCGACAGCCAATTGGAGTCGAGGTCGTTCCTGAGCGCGTGGAGGTGGGGTTCGGACCAGAACGAGGTGCCCCGTGAACATTCGCAGGGGGCTTGTGACGCAAGGGTGGGGGGGCTGGGAGCTGGGTGTGTAGGGCCCCCACTTAGGAGACGCTGGAGGCAGCTTACTTGAACCCTTGGTACCCACCACCTCCGGGTGTGGGCATGTAGAAGCTGGCCCTGCAGCGGCACGTGGGGTGGGAGAACTGTGTATTCATAAACTAATAAACATATGGCCAAGCCCTAGGAGGAGAAAGGGGGTCAGGGAGAAAGTTCTCTGTCTCAGAAAACGGGGCCCCACTCCTGACCTCACGGTCAGTGCCTGCTCTTCCAGTCTCTGGGCGCCATCCGTGAACCCTGACGGCAACGTTTGTTGCGTGGCTGATTGTGCGCGCACAGGGTGCTCAGGCCTGCCCGTCACCGCGCCTGGCAGTTTGGGGACCTGAGAGGTTGATTTGCCCAAGGTCCCGGGGCTAATGAACTTTAGGGCTAATATTTAAGCTTCTGATCCTTTGACCCCAGAGCCTAATTCTTAACATCAGCACGCTGTGCTGCACACTCACCCTAAATAGGGTTCTTACGATGAGCAAATGAGACCAGTATGAGAAAGTACTTTGCTAATGGCAATACAGTTCGCAAATGTCCGGTGATGTAATCCAGGGGTTCTTGAAAATACAAATAGTATGTATTTCCTTCTGTCCCGTTATTGGTCAGACAGCACATACATCGGGGGCCTTTATGGTATTATGGTTAAAGAATGGGGTAAAGAATAAGAGCTTTGCCCTGGCCTGTGTGGCTCTGTGGTTAGAGTGTTGGTCTGTGCAGGAGGGTCGTGGGTTCGATTCCTGGTCAAGGGGCATGTACCTGGAGGAACCAATCTCTCTCACTCTCTTGCTCTCTCGCTCTCTCGCTCTCTCCTCACTCCTTGGACTTTGATTAAGTAGACATAAACTTACTCTGAGTGATACAATTTTGTGAATACATGTCATCCTGAATTCTTTCAACTCCATAGAATGTACAACATCAAGAGTGAACTCCAATGTTAACTATGGGACTTGGGCGACAATGAAGTGTCAGTGTCAGTCAGCCATTGTAACAAATGTACCACTCCAGTAGGAATGTTTATATGGCAGGAGGTACGAATGAGTGGGGGAATGGAGTATATAGGAGATCTCTGTACCCCGTGCTCAAGTTTGCTTGAACCTAAAACTGCTCCAAAAAAAAAAGAAGAAGAAGAAGAACTGTTTTAAAAAATAGAAATGTTTCTACTGCAACTCACAAATCATTAACCTCCGTAAGCTTCCAGCTCCTTGCCCATGCCGTGAATGTAGTTAAAGCACCTCTTCCACAGGCTTGTGTAAGAACTAAATAAGAAACTGCAGTTAAGTCACTTAGTGCAGGTGCTCAGTAGCACTCGGTAACTATGAGATAGCATCATTATCATGTTAGAATACTTCAGGACTTTGAAAGAAGTTGATATAGTAAATGTAAAGATAGCTAACCCTGTGGTGTGATGCAAAAATAGGCATCTCCACTCTTGTGTCCTTCTCTTGACCCACTTTATGGAAATATCAAACAAGTGCTACTGGGCTTGAGAAAACTGTCCCAGAGTATATCCCCTTTATTACTTTCCTGCGGCGAATGAAATTGTGCAAAATGGAACACTTCCCACCAGGAACCTGAGTCTATGTGTGCTTCCATTAAATGACAAGAAGCAAAATGTGGGAAGCCTGAAGTTTGTAAAGGTCATTTATGCATTCCTGGTTGAAAACGGGGACAGTATTTGGGGCGGGGTGTGGGGGGGGAGTTTCTGGATCAGGACTCTGACCATTACCTTGGAAACCTGCTTGTTTCAAAAGCAAAGTGCTGACATTTTCAGCCTCCAGCATCTCTTTCTGGATGTAGAATCAAACATTTGATAATTACTCTCTGTCTGCTCTGCTTAACACAAGCAAACTGGTGATAATTCGAGATTTATTTTTCTAAGGACTGTCATATACAACTAGGGGCCCAGTGCACAAATTTGTGCACCTTGAAAGGAGTTGTGGGCTGCAAGCCTGCAATGGGTACAGGGGCAGGTCTCGTCCCATCCTCCACACCTCCCCTGGCCCCTCCCACCGCGGCCCCAGTTCCCTGTCCCCTGGCAGCCCTACTCCTGCTGCCACCACTCCCACATGCTGACAGCACCAGCCCCACTCACACCCGCTGATGGTGCAGAGCTATTGGGGCCAGCAGCAGGAGCGAGTGCCCAGCAGGACCACGGCATGGGGGAGCAAAGAATTTTCAGTAACTACCAGAGGCTCTCCCGGATGACAGCAACCAGTGCCCTGCCTTGGTCCTCTGAGGCCAACATTCGCCATGTTCAGCGCTCTGTCACCTGTTGCCGATGCCCACCATGGCCCCCTGGTGGTCAGCACACATCATAGTGACTGGTGTTCGGTTCCGCCATTAAGTCTATTTGCATATTAGGGTTTTATAGATTGGGTTTTAATTGAGAGTTTTAGAAATTTACCATGTTGCTAGAGTGGAATTCCCATCAGTTTCTTTTTTTGTTTTAAAATAGATGATTAACTGACAGATTAATTTGTTTGCCATTTAATATATATATGTATATATATATACACATATACACATATATACATATATATATATATACATATATATATGTATATATATATAAAATTGATTTTTTTACAGATAGGAAGGGAGAAGGATAGAGAATTAGAAACATTGATGAGAGAGAAACATTGATCAGCTGCCTCCTGCACACCCCCAACTGGGGATGTGCCCGCAACCAAGGTGCATTCACTTGACCGGAATCGAACTGGGAACCCTTCAGTCCTCAGGCTGATGTTGTACGCACTGATCCAAACCGGTTAGGGCTGTTTGCCAGTTTTTGATCAGTTTCTGTGAACTTTATACAAATAATACTGGCTTTATATACTTTTTCATGGTGATAGATATATACTTTTTTCATTCTTCTATCAAAAACATTAGTACATTATTGCCTCACCCCACTCTTCTCTTGTAAGAGAAGCAGCAAATTACAATTTATGATTTCTAGTTTTTGAACATATTGGCATTATAATACAAATTGTTCACGTGCTGGTTAATTACCCAAGAAAAGTAACACCAGAATGTGCAAAACACACCCTTCAGAAATACAATTAAGGAATTTTAAAGACATATTTTAATTGAATCTTATTCTTTAAACACTGCAAAATGAAATGGCCTGATTCAATATTAAATTACAACACATTTACTATGTTTTTATATATATGGCACTAGAGGCCTGGTGCATGAAATTCGTGCATGGGGGGGGGGGGTACTCCCCTCAGCCCAGCCTGCACCCTCTCCAATCTGGGACCCCTTGGGATCAGGCCTAAAGCGGCAATCAAACATCCCTCACAATCCTGGACCACTGGCTCCTAACCATTCATCTGCCTGCGTGCCTGGTTGTCCCTAACTGCCCCCTCCGCCAACTTAATCATCCTTCACTGTCCCCCCTGCCTGCCTGGTCACCACTAAGTGCCCCCTGCTGCTGACCAGGTTATCCCCAACTGCCCCCTTCCTGCCAGCCTAGTCACCCCTTACTGTTCCCCCTGCTGGCCTGTTCTCTCCCAACTGCCCCCCTACTGGCCTGGTCACCCCTAACTGCCCCACCCACTGGGCTGGTTGCCCCTTACTGCCCCCCCTCGCTGACCTGGTCACCCTCAACTGCAACCCCTGCTGGCCTGGCTGTCCTTAACTGCTTCCCCTGGCTGTCCTTAACTGCTGCCCCTCATGTCCCCTCCCCTCCAGCCTGGTCGCCCATCATAGCCTGCTGTTCAGTTGTTTGGTTGTCCCTCACTAATACCCCTGCCGGCCTGGTTGTAGGCAGCCATCTTGTGAGGGGGGTGAGGGTTAATTTGCATATTACCTCTTTATTATATAGCATTAGTTTTCTATTGTTTCCTAAAAATTTCTCATAATCTGAGTTAGTAAAAACAATATACATTTGTTTTCTCAGACTTTCCAAGTATCCTGGGTCCAGGAACAGCCTACTTGTATTCTTCACTTAGGGTCTCACTAGGCTGTGATCAAGGCATCTGGCACTTTGGGTTCTCATCCTAGGGCTCAACTTGGGAAAATCTGCTCTCATGAGTATTTTTATTATTGGCAGAATTTATTTCCTTGTGGCTGAATAGCTGAGGGCCCTGTCTTTTAGCCGTCTGTTGGCTGGAGGATGCCTTCAGGTTTAGAGGTCACCCACTGGTCTTAGGGAACCATTGTGGTTTCTAGAGTCTACCCACTGTCACTGGCCACCAGCTTCCTCAACACGGCTACTGCTTCCATCAAGCCAGCAAAGAGGAACTCCCTAGAGCTTTCTAGCATAATAAATGAGTGCACACACACACACACGTGTATCATAGAAACTGGCTTAACATTTGTGACATCCATCAACTGTGCCATTTCCTATTGGTTAGAAGCAAGGATTAAACAAAGGGATGAACACTGAGAGGCAGGAAATAATTTGAAGTCAACTTGGAGTCTCTTTGCCATATATATCAAGTAAATTTAGCAAAATGTGGCCTTCATAGTAACTAGTTACAACTCATTTGGCAGACTATAATTACATTGTTGCATCTGAAATTCTGGTAAGTGTCATATGATAGCATGGTTTTGCTATGCTTTGTGTTATGGAGAGCATGGTGTTATTACGTTGAAAATGCCATGCAATCTTGTACATTTGTGTGATTTGAGTGAATTCTAGCACTTGATGGCAGTAGTAACTCATTCAAAATTCAGTCAGCAGGAGTCCCTATACAAAACACGGTATAAGAAGTTAGAAATTTCGTTTTTTTATATTTTATTAAGCATACCGTATTTAAACCATCCAAGGTTGCCAATATTATTTTGGTTCAGTGGAATTGGGTATATTGGATTTTAATATTTTTCAATTAGCTTTTGGAAAGCAAACCTCAACTAATTAAATTTGTAACTAAAAAAAATTAAAGAGAAATTGAATATACCTAATATATTGGTCAGAGAAATAAAGTACAACAAACATTTTTAGATTCATCTTTGTAAGCAGTGCACTGCTATAGGATCAAAAAAAAGAATATAAGTGGAATTCATTTTATGCTCTCTCAAATACTTTCCACCAAATAAATTACCTACAGCAGTGATTTTCAACCTTATTAATCTCATAACACACAAACTAATTGCTAAAATTATGCAGAACACCAAAAAATATGTTTTTGCCAATTTGACCAAAAAAAAAAAAAAAGTATACTCCTTTCGGCCAGAAATGCCATCTTCCAGTAATTCTCCAAAATGACTAACACCGAGGGAAAGAGGAGAGGCCCCGCTATATGTCCTCTAGGCTTTTTAGACGACACGGAGCTGTTCCTTTGGCCACATGCATGCGAATCTACAAGAAGGTAATAGTGTAGACATCAAGGGAATGGGCGCTGTTCAAAAAGGAAGGCCCCACACATGTCACCAGGACAAAACTGGAAGAGTCTACAGTGCCACCCAGCATGCAGTGGGCATTGTGAACAAGCAAATTAAGGGCGAGATTCTTGCCGAGAGAGTTAACGTGCCTATTGAGCATATTCAGCACGCAAAGAGCCGGGACCGCTTCCTGAAACCTGTGAAGGGAAAACCTGTGAAGGGAAATGATCAGGAAAAGAGGAGGCCAAAGAGAAAGGTACCTGGGTTCAACTGAAACGTCAGCCTCCTCCACCCAGAGAAGCACTCTGTGTGAGAACCTATGGAAAGGAGCCTGAGCTGCTGGAACCCATCCCCTGTGAATTCATGACATAAGGGAAAAAAACA
>PVJC01036455.1:0-17708 GCA_004026665.1 Murina feae | reverse complement strand
TTTAGACTCAGGCTAGGTCTGCTGTTCCCTTCAGCTCCTGAGGATTCTATGATTGATACATTATTGAAACATGTTTCGGAGGCTGCTCGCCGAGGGCCGAAAACAGTTTCCCTCTCGCTCCTGCTGCAACGGACGCTGCCTAAACGTTTACTCAGGTCCGTGAGTGGCGGCCGCCATGTTGGCTGGGCTAATTTGCATAAAGCCGCTCTGATTGGCTGGTGGGCGTGGCTTACCCTGTCTCGGAGAAACGGTTAATTTTAATATTTCGCTTTTATTAGTTTAGATATCTAGAACTGTATCTATAGAGAAAGCATACCTATAGCAAATCTACTGAGAAAGAAAGGCTAGTGGTTGCCTATGGTTGGGGGTGAGGGACAGCAGGGGAGGGGGTACAGCTAAAGAATACAAGGTTTTTTGGGGAGTGGTAAAACTGTTCTAAAATTTATTGCAATCATAGTTAAATAACTCTAGGAATATACTAAAAACCATCGAAATGTACCTGTTAACGGGTACTTTTTATGGTATGTGAATTATATATCAATAAAGCTGGGACCAAAAAAGTGACAATGCACAAGGTTTAATCCTTTAAATCACAATGCATCACCGTGAGGTTAAGGAAATGACTGGGCTAGTCTGAGCGACAGCCAGTAGGGAATTTCAGGGGTCTGGCCACATGATCCAATCCTGTCCTGGTCTGGGCTGGGGTCCGGCATCACCTGGCAGTGATTGTCCATCCCAGCTTGTGTGTTTATGGGGGTCACGTGAGGTCCCGGGGCTGACTGGAATTCACACAGCTGTGACAGGTCCCAGGAATCCCCAGATTAGTTGCTCCATTGCATTGGCCTAATTCAGAAAAAAATTTAGGCTGAGAAAACACCTCCCATCCATTATCCCACCCTGCCCATCCTTCTGTCTCCCACTGAATGTGTACTTTGCCCAGCATTTTCATGGGGTTTTCCTGAATTAGCCATCTTGCAACTAGCAAATAGGCTATCTGTTAGCAAGACTATATTTAGACTTCTTTATCTGGCAGTGATCGTAAATGTTTAAATTGTACAAATACACTCATGAGAGAGAAAAAAACATTAGAAAGACCATTTTCTGTTCCCATTATGTGTCTTTTGTGTTGTGTTTTATTTTCAAAAAGGAAGGGGGAGAGATAGAAACATCAGTGATGAGAAAATCATTGATCGCTGCCCCTTGTACAACCCACACTGGGGATATGCCCTGACTGGGAATCGAACCATGACCTCTTGGTTCATAGGTCAAGGCTCAACCACTGAGCCACAACAGGCTGATGTGTTCTTTGTTCCATTTTAAGTCATGGAGAAAGGGAGGGAATGTGGGTGTGGATATGCATTTATATTGTTCTAATTCTTTCTTCGCCTCATAAAATAGGCTCCATTGCCCTGGCTGATTTAGTTCAGTGGCTAGAGCGCTAACCTCAGGTTGGATTCCCAGTCAAGGGCACATACCTGGGTTTCAGGTTCAGGAGGCAACTAATTGATGTGTCTGTCTCACATCTATGTTTCTATGTCTCTCCCGTTCCTTTCCACTCTCTTTAAAAAATCAATAGAAAAGAAAATATCCTCAGGTGAGGATTCACAAAAAGAAAGAAAGAAAGAAAGAAAGAAAGAAAGAAAGAAAGAAAGAAAGAAAGAAAGAAAGAAAGAAAGAAAGAAAGAAAGAGGCTCCTTCCCTAACATCCCCAATTTCTCAAAATAGATCTTTTTTTATTGATTGATTGATTTCAGAGAGGGAGAGAGAGATGGAAACATCAATGATGAGAGAGAATCACTGATTGGCTGCCTCTTGCACGCCCCCTAGTGGGGATCGAGTCCGAAACCCAGCATGTGTCCTTAACCTGAATCGAACCTGGAACCCTTCAGTCCGCAGGCTGATGCTCTACCTACTGAGCCAAACCAATTAGGGCTAGATCGTTCTTTCATTAAAAGCATATCATTTATCAGTCTTGTCTCTCTTTGATTGCTGGGAAACATTTAGAAACTGAGAAATATTTGAAGGAAAGAAGTCGCTAGTCATTTAAATGGGCTGCCCCCCATAATCCATGTGGTGCTATGCCTTGCGTTCTGGCTGAATCACAGCCTGTCAGTCATGCACAGTGATTACAGAAACAGCAGAGCAACCAGAGAGGAATTTATCTGTGTTTCAATGAAAAGCCGAATGCAGAGGGGGGAGGGGAGGAGTCTTCCAATGACTCAAAGAAATATAAGAAGTGTTGCTGCTAGAAAGTGAGAATTCTAGAAATCATGACTTTCATGAGAAGAAATGTTAATTTTCAGATTTAGAAGAGAAAGTTCTACAGGGTAAGCCCAGCGCTCTGAAGCCGGGCTGCCTCAGAAAGGATCCTGACTCCATGCTTGTTAGCTATAGCACCTTGAATCAACTACTGATTCCAAGGAGCAGCTTCCCTCCCCAAAAATGGGGTTATCTAGGTAACATGCTTAGCACACTGCACAGAATATTCAATAAATGTCACTTAGCATTAGTAATAGTATCCTTATTACCATAAGTTGAAGCTTAAAGTTGACTTAAGTAATTATCAAAATATCAAGATCATCCTTATGTAAATTCTAGAATATTTAGCTCGGTGTTGTCATGGCATTTGTGATAATAATATTCCTAATTTTACAGACTGATGGTTAGCAGATATCTTGTCATTTTATAGATGGGGAGTCTCAGGAAGCAGTGAAAGACGCTCACAAAGGACTAGGAAACTCAAGTATTGGACCAGGTTGTATGTCTCGGGCACTTTCCAGGAGCCTACCCCACTGTTCTGCGAGGCAGCTGATATGTACACACGTCAGGCAGACGCCAAAGCAGACCATACATTCAATATGCAGAGTCAAGGTTACCACAGCCCTCTTCTCTCATCAAAACTGGGGTATTCTGGGGGTTAGGGGAGGAGGGGGGAAGGTCAAGGGGAAAAAATGGAGACTTATTTAACACTCTTTGTAATACTTTAAGCAATAAAACAAAATTAAAAAAAAACAACTGGGGTATTCTGTCGGCCTGTGCTATTTGTAAAGCTTGTGATCAATGTCTTAGGAGGGCATAGTCTTCATAAAACAAATATGGATGTGTTCCTTAGGCATCTAAAGTAAATACAGATGGGTACAATAGATCCAATGTGTCAATAAACCTCCTCTCCTGGCTTAAGGAAAAGAGAACATGGAATCCAGCATGGAAGTATAAGCTTGGGTTGGGTTTTAGTGTTTCATTTCTGCAAGAAGGAAATAAAATATCATTAATTTCCAACACACAAACATACAAGACATGCCACTAACACTTTAGTGCGCATACAAAAAAAAACATTACCTATAGAGCAAAGCGACAGAGAACGTGAACTCTACTGCCACCACTTACTAGTTGCATGGCCTTGGGCAAGTCACTTCCCCTTTATTCTACCCAAACTGCTCTCAGATTCCTAATGGCCCATTTATCCTCTAGTTTCTTTTTAGTTGTCATCCTGCTTAATCTCTCCCCACAAGTAGCACTGTGGGCGAGACCCTACTCCACGCTTTCAGTTCCCCTGGCTTCCAGGACAGTCATCTCTCCTGGGTCTCCTGGTTTCTACTCCTACTGTTCCAGCCCTCCCTTCTCCGTCTCCTTCCCAAGCTCTTTCTCCATTGCTCACCCACTTCAGTTATGGTTCTCCAGTGCTTATTCCCTTTCAGCTTCCCATTCTTCACCGCTTCCTAGTTAAACCTATCTCCCGTTATGGTCTCAACACCAATGGCTTGCAAGCGCCATCTCCAGCCCCAGTACCTCTCCTGCGCAAATGCCTACCTCTTGGAAACACCCAGCCTTGGGAAAATGGACAAAAGAGGGAAGAGGATTTGGAAGAGAAAACAAAGAGAGTTCCAGAAAGCACACTGTGTATTGCTCTTAAAGAAGGCTTAGGGGAGAAAAATAAGCTCAGAAAATATGTTTAAGCCTTAGGACCTAAAATCCTGCATCTGCAAGAGAGCAGGAAACTGTTACTTGTCCGTCAGTGGGGTCAGGTGTTCTGGCTGTGCTAGAGAAGAAGTTATTAGGCGTGGAGTCAAGGCTAGGTGCCTGTACAGGGTGGGGAGAGAGTCTGAGGGGGAAAAAACCCAGGGCATGTGGGACTCTCCCTCTATGATGGTGCTTTCTTTTCTTTTTTAAACTCAGATGTATTTTTTAAACATATTTTTCTTGATTTCAAAGAGGAAGGGAGAGGGAGAGACAGAAACATCAATAATGAGAGAGAATCATTGATTGGCTGCGTCCTGCACACCCCCTACTGGGGATTGAGCCCACAACCTGGACATGTGCCCTTGACCGGAATCAAACCTGGGACCCTTCAGCCCAGGTCCTGGGTGTACACTCTATCCACTGTGCCAAACCAACTAGGGCTAACCTCACATATATTGAGTGGTTACTATGTACCAAGCACTTTGCAAGACTTACCCCTGCTTACCTCTATACTCTAAAGCAGTGGTTCTCAACCTTGGCTGCACATTGGAATCACCTGGGAATCTTTTCAAAATCCTGAATTCTGGGCCTCATCCTCCGGAAATTCTGTTTCTTTGTTACTAATGTTGTGGCCCCACCCCAAAACAAACAGAATTTCCGGAGGATGAGGCCCAGAAATCAGGATTTTAAAAAGATTCCTAGGTGATTCTAATGTGCAGCCTAGGTTGAGAACCATTGCTCTAAAGCAGAGGTCCTCAAACTTTTTAAACAGGGGGCCAGTTCACTGTCCCTTAGACCGTTGGAGGGCTGAACTATAGTTTAAAAAAAAAACTATGAACAAATTCCTATGCACACTGCACATATCTTATTTTGAAGTAAAAAAACAAGGCAGCAAAAACACCCGGTGGGCTGGATAAATGTACTCAGCGGGCCGCATGTGGCCCGCGGGCCGTAGTTTGAGAACCCCTGCGAGAATATCCTATGAGATCAGGACTTGTAGCTCAAAGTGGTTGAGTAAATTGCTTGCTCCTAAGTGGCAGAACCTGTATTCAGTCTCAACAGCTGGTATCAGAGCCCAAACACTTAACCACATTCCACATCTCTCAAAGACAGCTCCTCTCAAAACTTTCCTTTCTTCTCAAGGGATCACCTTGGCGTCAGCCAGGAGAAGAATTTGTAACCTCAGCCTGAACATGTTCAAAATCACACTCATATTCCCGCCAAACCTCCTTCTCCTAAATTCAAAATATCAGAATTATCCTCACTTCCTGACTCTCCAATATTTGACACTCTCCCTCCCCCACTTACGGTCAGTCAACAAATCCTATTGATTCTACCTTGAGGAACTCTCCCAAATTCAATTGTTTTCTCCATTCCCACTCTCTGCTCTAGCTCAATTCTGCATTATCTTTGTCCCAGATGATTGCAAAAACCTTCTTTTCTGTTTTTTTCCTCTAATAGAGATCATTCTCCACACTGCTTCTAAAGTTACTTTTTGAACACACACACACACACACACACACATCCAATGCCACTCTTGTGCTAAAAACAAAACAAAAACCCTCCACTGAGATTAAAAATGGGAGCAGAGTAAGTGGATGCTGCACAGACACGATCCCAGGAACAAACTGGAATTACAACTAAAATACAGAAAACTTCCTGAACAATCAATGGAAGACTCACTGGAGAGAACCCTGATACCCGAGGACCGAAAATGGAGACCACAGACTGGTAGGAGGGACAGAGGTGCAAAAGGACTGGCTGGGCACCCAAAGACAGCAACTGAAGTTCCGGAGAGATGTCCCCGCTGTCGGAAATGCCACTGAGAAGTCTGGGATCTAATCCTGAAGCTGGGCCCCCAGCAGAGAGCACCAAGCTAAGAAGAGCACCCACATAACATCTGGCTGTGAAAAGCAGTGGGGTTGCTGCTAGCCAGGGAGCAAGGGCTGGACATTCAGGAACCCTCTTAAAGGGCCAATGCGCAAAACTCTTCATGAAGCCACCCACCTAGTGCTCCAGAATGGACTGGAGCTGTGTGAGCAGAAGCAGGATTGGGCATTCAGGGGTTAGAGCTCAGAAGGCAGACACCCCCCACCCCACCCTCTGGTTCCCTGTGCTGAGTCATTCCCTCAAGCAGTGGAGGACATCTTTTCCACACAGACATTTGCCTAACCTGGGGGAAGACGGTTGACCCACCCTAAGGCAAAACACCTTGCCCTGAGGCCACTTAAGAGACTAAAAATAACAATTAGCCTCTAGGGAGAAGCAACCACCCAACCCTGTTAAAAAACAAACAAACAAAAAAACCTCTCACCACACCTGAGAATGATTGTCTGGGGGCAATTCAAGTTGGAATACCATCAGTCTATAGGCAGAGGTGGTCTCTGGAGGCTTTGCCTGATCTAATTAGTCAGAAACAGCATTTGGCACTGTCCTGCACTAGAGATTGAGAGGGGTAGAGGATCTACCTATTACATAGTCACAGATCCAAACAAGCAGCAAAATGAGGAGACAATGAAACAACCCCCAAATGAAAGAACAAGAGAATTCTCCAGAAAAAGAGATAAGTGAAGCAGAGATAAGAAATTTATCTGAAATAGAGTTCTCAGAGTAATGTTGGTAAAGATGCTCAACAGCATGAGAAAAGATATAGTAACTATGAAAATAGAAATAAAGAATGACATAGCACAAATAAAGAATACATTGGAAGGCATACATAGCAGATTAGGGGAAGCTGAGGATTGGATCAGTGAATTAGAAGACAGGGTTGAAAAAATTCACTCAACCAGAGAACCAAAAAGAAAAAAACAATTAAAAAACAGGAAGACCACTTAAGGGAGGTGTGGGATGATGTGAAACGTAACAATATTAGAATAGCAAGTATGCCAGAAGAGGCAGAAAGGGAGAAAGGGATAGAAAATGTGTTTGAAAAATAATGACAGAAAACTTCCCTAACCTGGTAAAGGAAAAAGTTACATGAGTTCAGGAGGCACAGAGAACCCCAGGCAAAAAGAATTCAAACAGGTCCACACCCAGATACGTCATAATTAAAATGCCAAAAATTAAAAACCCTCCACCGGCTTTCTGCTACATGTTGTCAATAGTATATCCATGGAGTAGAAATGTGTTCTATTCACTTTCGAATCATCAGAGCTTGAATATGAATAGCACATGGTAGAAACTCAGCAAATGTTTGTTTAACAAATGAATGAACTGAGTAAACAGAAAAAAAAAGTCCATTAAGTGCTCCTTAATTTGTGTCTAGCTTAAAAAATCACATAATTGTTATATGCTGTGTCTATATCCTCTGACTGTTTCATGTGGAACTGACTTAATAGTATCCTTTGCACACAGGGCTGACATTTCTGTTCCATCCAGGGAGCAAAACCGTTGCATCCTACCCATATTTACTATGTACATACAGACCCAATCTTAGACTCTTCAATTTTCCATCATCACCTGAACAGGTCAGGTCCTCTCTGGAAGAGGGTTGACATAAATGAAATAGCAAAATAAGCAAATAGGTGCTGAATGTTCACAAGTCTATATTTCCATATGTGAATACGTCACTCTTTGTTGGACAGCTCCTTTAGAATGTCTCAGAAGTACCTCAAATTCAATATCCACCCCTAAAACCTACATTTTGCATTCCCTGCCACAGCTAGCTGGGGACACTTTTATTTCAGCCAGCTATTCAAGCCAGAAAATTTGCATTTGGACTTACAAATCTTGCTGATATTACTGAGGTAAGTCTAAAATTACTAACCTATAGTCTATCCCTTTCTATTTCTTCTTCAATTGAACTAATTAGGGCTCAAATGATCTCTCCCCTGGACAATGCAATACTTATTTAACATTTACTCTTTCAACAAATATTTCTTAACACCTGTGCTGCACCAGGTAAATATGGATCATCTGTGCTAGATGCCAGGGTTCAGCCATGAAGAAGCATGTTCATTAGCTGGCAGAAAGTGTGGCAGATGGCCATGGCATAATATATCACCCTCTTGGAAATTCATTTTGAATATTAGCATCTTAAAAGCTCTAAGAACCGCTCAATTTTTTGTAACCCTGTGTTTCCCACATCTTTGAACAAAGAATCTTCTTGTCAGATAGCAGCTACTAGGTTTTCAAAACCATACCCCATCCTGCCCGTGCAGCTCAGTGATGAGCATCGACCTATGAACCAGAAGGTCACAGTTCTATTCCCAGTCAAGACACATGCCAGGGTGTGGGCTCGATCCCCAGTAGGAAATGTGAAGGAGGCAGCAGATCAATGATTCTTTCTCACCAATGATTTTTTTAAATCTCTCTCTCACTCTCCCTTTCTCTCTGAAATCAATAAAAATATATTTTTTAAAAATATATCCCACAGCCCTAACCCATTTGGCTCAGTGGCTAGAGCACTGGCCTGCAGACTCAAGGGCATGTACTTTGATTGTGGGCACATCCCCAGTAGGGGGTGTGCAGGAGGCAGCTGACCGATGTTTCTCTCTCATCGATGTTTCTAACTCTCTATCCCTCTCTCTTCCTCTCTGTAAAAAATCAATAAGATACATTTAAAAATATATATATATTAGAGACCCAATTCATGAAGATTTGTGCAAGAATGGGCCTTCCTTCCCCTGGTTGCCTTTGCTCTGGCCTGGAGCCCCCTTTCTACCTTCCCACGCTGCCCAGAGGCCCAAAGCAGCTGGGGCGGTGTGGAATACCTGCATTGTTGCCATGGTGATGATGCAAGTGTCCTGCCTGCCTCCAGCCACTCCATGCCTGCATATGCAAATTAACCCACCATCTTTGTTGGGTTAATTTACATACCCACTCCTGATTGGCTGGTTGGCGTCACAAAGGTACAGTAATTTGCATCTTTCTCTTTTATTAGTGTGTGTGTATATATCTATATATATCTATCTATATCTATATCTATATCTATATCTATATCTATATCTATATCCCACAAAATACATACAGGAAAATTCTCATGAGAATAATATAAAGCTTTTAACCAAGGACTTGTTCTATTTATTTCCCCAGGGATATCCTGTTTTGCTAGATTCTGTCTATAAAACAAGCCACATTTGTTAACATATGATTTCCCCACTTTGTTAATCAAATTTGCATGTAACTCAACATCTGTGAAGAGTGCTGTGATAGAGGAAAGACACAAATGCTGAGTAGCACTGATTTAGTTGAAGAAGGTGACAAACAGGGCTTCCTGGAAGAGGTGGCATCTGAGCTGTTTTGAGGGATGAATAGTAACTAATTGGGTGAAGGCGAAAAGACCTCTAGGCAGCTGGAACAGCAGGTACAAAGACACAAATGTGTGAGTCTAATGAGTTTGGGGAATTAAAACAACCCCAGCTATTACAATGAGAGCTTGTTCTCTGCTAGGCTCTGTGCTAAGAGCTCGTTAGAAGCCTATGACAGCTTCTATCATCTACCTTCCCACACACAAACCTTAAAAAAAAAACCCCAAAAAAAACAGATAAAGACAAAGGCCTCAGTGAGCTTAAGTTAAATTCCTCAAGTCACATTGATGCTATATATTGAACTCAAGTCTACAGGAGACTAAGGCCCATGTGCTCACCACTGAGCTCTCCTGCAATTAAACAGTAATATAGGTGCAAGTCAAGGGCTGGGCCAGGCAGGAAAGACTCACAGTTGCCTTTTAGGTCAAAGGAATTTGGACATTATCCAAAGGCCACAGGGAACCATTGAAGGGACCATCAACTTAAATCATTGATTTGAAGCAGGGTAGATATATAGTCCATACTTCTGAAGGATGATGTGATGGATAGGAGAAAATGAGATGAACGGGTGGAAGTGACACAAAACTAGAGGCAGGGACATACGTTGGGAAACTCTAGTGGTAAAATGCATAAGTGTTTCTTAAAGTTTAATGTATTAAAATGGACATTCTGATCCCAATGATGGGGAGGGGGAGAGGGTGTCTGAGATTCTTAGATGTTCCCAAATGATGCTAATGCTGCTGGTCCATGGGCCACACTTTGAGTAGCAAGGCTTTTACCTGAGAAACGAGGACTTGAAACAAGTGATGGCAGTGGAATCAAAAGGAGGGGACAGACTAAAGAGACATTGAGAAATAGGACTTTTGGCCAATCAGCATAATATGGCCACACTGCGTCGACATAGCTCCTGTAAATGGTAAAGATGGAATGTTTGAATTAATCTGTGCAACTCTGCTTTAGAATGATAGCTTTTCTTCATAGTTACAGAGGACAGATTGGTGGCTGGCAGAGGCAGGGTACAGGGGATGAGGAAATGGGTACAGACAAAAGGTACAAACTTCCGGTTATAAAATAAATAAGTGCTAGTAATGTAATGATGACTATCCTATCTAATAATAGAGTAATATGCAAATTAGGCATGTCACAAAGATGGCTGCCCTCATAGCCACAAGATGGTGGTGCTCAGTCTGGCTCAGCCCTGCCACTGAAGTGGTCAGGCCTGTTAGCCAGGCAGGTGGCAGGGGAGGCAGGGGGCCCAAGGGGCAGAACAGGCAATCAGAGGGGGCTGGGGGTCCCCTGTCCAGGCTAGAGGCCTTTGTCAGAGGCCTCAGGCATGGGCAAGGGTGGAGCTGGTGATCAGAGGGGGCAGGGGCAGGGCCAGTGATTGGAGGGATATAAGGGTGCCCTACCCAGGCATAAGGCCTGGGCCAGAGGCCTCAGGCCTGGGCAGGGGCAAGGCCTGAGATCGCAGGGGCCTGGGCTCTGCAGAGCCAGCTATCGAAGGGGCAGGGGTGGAGCCTGCAATCGCAGGGTTCTGAGCACTGGTGGAGCCAGAAAAGCAGAGGTCTGGGGAGTCCCCTGCCCAGGCCTGCAGCCTTGGCCAGAGGCTCAAGGGTGGAGCTGGCAATGGAAGGGGCCTGGTGGTCCCCTGCCCAGGCCTGTAGCCTTGGCCAGAGGTTACAGGCCTGGGCAGGGGTGGAGCTGAGATTGGAGGGGCAGGGGTGGAGCCAGTGATCGGAGTGAACTACAGAGAAAACACCTTTTCTTACTGCTCACTGTCTAAGTTCCCTGTATGCCACTGGTAATATTCTTAGTAACTTGGGTAATAAGAATCCAAAAAGGCAATCTAGGGTTTTTCCACCACACTCCTGGAGAAAAAAAATGAAGGTCCACTGCTGGAGGACTAAGAAATGTCATATCCTGCCCTAGCCAGTTTGGCTCAGTGCATAATGTCTCAGGGTCTGGGTTCAATTCTGACCAAGGGCATATACCTAGGTTGCAGGCTCCTCCCTGGCCGGGGCACAGGTCAGGGCTCATGCAGGAGGCAACCAATCAAAGTATTCCTCTCACTTTGATGTTTCTCTCTGTTTTTCCCTTCTCTTCTACATGCTCTAAAAATCAATAGAAACATATCCTCAGGTGAGGATAAAAGAAAAATGAAAGAAATAAATGTCATATCCTGTGATCCTGAAAATGCCTAAAGAAAGTTGTCATTTTTTCACAATGAAGGGACTGGAGTCCGTGTTGATGAAAACATCTTGGTGGCTGTAGGGACTAGCAGTGGCTGCAGCAGTGAGGTGGCTTCCCCTGATTAGCCTGGTCGCCTCCCACAAAGGGAGGCCAGACTGCAGCTTAGGCCCACTCCCCAAGGGGAGCAGGGAGCAGCCTGAGCCATCAGTAGGACACCCCCCCGAGGTCTCCCAATATGTGAGAGGGGGCAGGCTGGGCTGAGGAACCTCCTCCTCCCCCCCCCCGCATAAATTTTGTGCCCCTAGTACTTCATAATACTGTATTGCATATTTAAAAGTTGCTAAGAGAGTATATCTTAAACGTACTCAACACAAGGGAAAAAAGTTATAACTATGTGTGGTGATGGATGTTAATAAGACTTATTGTGGTGATCATTTCACAGTATATGCAAATATTAAATCATTCTGTTGCACACCAGAAGCTGACAGGGGTAGGGACAGAACAATAGGGCCCTGGCAATGTTCATAGATATTATAAATCATGTCTGTTTTGCCTTGATCAAAGAAGGCACACTCTGACCTGGTTGCTGTGTCTGGACACTGACTCCCTCTGGGAGTTTGCCCCAGGAATGCTGTGCATTTTCCAATTCCCGGAAGGGCTAAGCTGTTTGATGTTGTAAAAAGATTAACTACCTTGTTATCAGACTTCAATATCCTGGGAGCAGACACACTGACCACATACCCTGCAGGCCTTATCCTGTTATTATATCCACCCCCCCAACCCCTCACTCTGCTGCACATAGCTTTTCTTCCCCATCCCTATTTAATCAGCCAACTGGCAGGGGATGTTAGAGCACTTTTCAAGGTGCCATACCGGCTACTCTCTCCTTGCCAGCAATTCAAATAAACACTCATAAAAAATTCAAACTTGTCTCTGTGTATTGGCTTAGTAGAGACAGGCAGTAATGGACCTGTTGTGTCTGGTATCAAAATTAGTATAATGTTATATGTCAATTATACCTCAAATTAAAAAAAGAAAGGCAAAGCAAACAACTGTTGGAATAGAGCAGAATAAAAAAGAATTATATATATATCTCTCTCCCAATTTTTTTTGGGGGAGGCAACCAAAATTTTTGGTGGCCTTAGAAAAAAAAAATAGGAAAAAAAAAGAATTATAGCTTTTTAAAAGTTAACTCTTAGTCCCCTATGTTCAAAGACCCAGAGAGCTATCAAGACCCTCTAGTAACGATGCCGTGGCAATGTAAATTTTTCAGAAGCATAAAGTAAAATGAAATAGAAAACATTTGGCATATACCATGAGTGTGCCACTTCATGCTTCTGAATATCTTATTCCTCTTCTATCTGTGTGTGTGTGAATAGAGGTATATATAGAAATATATTTCTATATATACCTCTACACACACACACACACACACACACACACACACACTCTCCTTCCTTTGTGTCATTAATGTATCTTTCATATGTCTCTTACTGCACTGGAAGAGTGGGAAGCACAATCATAGGAGAGTGTAGGTTTTGGAGTCAATCAAACTTCGGTTCAAATCATAGCTCTGCCATATATTGGCTTGATGACAAAGGACAAGCAGTACCTTTTGTTTCCTCAACGATAAAAATGGGAGTGATAGCTACTAGCTCATGTGTAACCTTTAAGACACTTGGCTTCAAGTAACAAGAAACCAAATTCGCAGCGGTTTAAACGATAAAGAGAACCTACCAGCTACAGTAACAGGAAAGCCCCATGGTAAGGCATGCATTACATGCAAATTTGATGAACAAAGTGGGGAAATCATATATTAACAAATGTGGCTTGTTTAATAGACAGAATCTAGCAAAACAGGATATCCCTGGGGAAATAAATAGGTACCTAGGCTTGTCCACAGGGTATGGAATCATCAGGGTTTCTCTGAGACTCTTTCAGTGATACTGCCAACTCCTCCTGTGCCTTCAAGCTAATAAAATGGTTAAAGTGGTCCTAGGCCTACATTAACACCCCAAACTGAAAAGGAAAGAATGCCTTTGCCCTGGTTTTCCCAGCAAAAACTTAGGAAATTCACTCTAATTGGACCACTGCAGGTCACATGGCCACCTCTGCAGCCAAGGGGCAAGAAATGCGCTGATTGGCTTAAATTCGGTTAGGTGCTCCACTCCTTGCGCCGACAGTATCCCGAAACAGAAACGGAGAGCTGTAGGGGGAAAGGGTGGAATGGATACTGGAGAGGCATCCAACAACTATTGATTACACCATGCCCATTGGTATATTATGTAACAGGTATAGCACAGAGTCTTGTCTGCAGTTTGTGGACAACACGTGAGTAGTAGTTGTGATTTACTTATAAGTCTATTAGTTTGTCTATTAGACCATAAGCACATTGAGAGCAGGGTCTTTCTCTTACTCACCTCAGCCATCCCTCACCTCTAGGATAGCGCCTGGGATATAGACAGTTTAAGTATTTGTTGGCTTCATGTTAATGATTAGAATGAAGAATACAAAGTGATAAAGTCATAGAAATTAGTTCAACAAGGAAAGAAAGGATTGCATGACATCAGGGAATATGAAAACAAGCTAGTTCACAGTATTAATAAGATAAACGAGCTGGAAATAGCTGAATTATACACTGGGGTTAAAACTGGGATGTATTCCAGGACAGACTTTAGGGATTTTTGGTCAATTCAGAAAATAAATGCTAGATAGTGTCATGGTCTGCTTTGCTTGGCCTCAGAGTAGAAGGAAAGATGGTCAATCTTTTGCTTTCCCCCCCTTAAATCTAGTAAATATGGGATCCTATATTACATGGAAAAATACATGTTAAGAGAAAGGTCGATCTAGTCTATTAGTATATCTTAAGAATCAACTTCCTCCCTGGCTGGTGTGACGCAGTTGGTTGGGCATCCACTGGTGCACCTAACGGTTGCAGGTTCAATTCCCCCTCCAGGCACATGCCAGAGTTGTGGGATCCATCTCCAGTAGGGGGCATGCAGGAGGCAGTTGACCGATGTTTCCCACATCAATGTTTCTCTCTTCCTCTCCCTTTCTGTCTTTCTAAAAATCTTAAAAAAAGAATCGTCCTCCAATAAAAAGATGCTTATAATTGATTGTGCCAGGCACTGCTGAGCTCTCATATATGTGATCTCATTTAATCCTGAATAAATTGAGGTTGTGAAAGGTTAAGTAAGCTCTTCTCCCAGTATCACACTAGTTAATAAACTGAGGTGCTGAGAGGCATATGCCTCAGAGTCACTCTTCTTGTTAATAGAAAAGGTTTCCTTGCATAAACCACAGAGACTTTACAAGGGAAATATTGGATTACTGTAATGTGACCCACCAGCCTGATTTAATATTACCTATTCATTATAATGTAATGATTCTTGCATAACAGAGAACACCTGTTGTATTTTCCCCTCTGGCTCTGTAGCAGCCATATATAGATCACAGAACTAAAATCATAAGCTAATTACATGACCTACATACACAATCAATATTAAGAAAAATTTTAAGTGTTCAGTTGCGTGGTTGAAAATGCATGGTTTAATTTTGGTCAGCAGTACTATCTAGGTAATGACGACTCAGAAGGAAAACATTTGTCGTTGCCATGAGGCACGGAATAGAAAAGCTGAATCATACTATACACATCAAATGTTAACACTATTAATATAATGTGCTAAATAGTGAGCAAGATGGAATTAGACCATCTCTAACCAACAGGTTCATCATTACATCCACAGGCAAATGTAAGAATTATTGTTATAGTACCATGTCACTTCACTGTATTATGTTCATCATCAACTAAACTTAGAGTTAACATGTGATCATCTGGTCAATGTCACCAGCATAGTGTACCATTGAAACTCAAATGCCTACAGGGGCCAGGCGTTAATGGAAGTGAGTACACGAGACAGTTTGTAAGACGATATGGAGTGAAATCTATAGTGAACCACCTAATGAAGGCAGAAACTACAGCTCATTGCTTAGTGGAGAACCATAGCAACCATGTGACCAGATCATCCATTGTTTCAAGAGATGGTAGAAACCCAGATTTAAATTTTTTAAAAAAATTTTTTTCAATTACAGTTTACTTTCAATATTATTTTTTGTATTAGTTTTAGGTGTACAGCATAGTGGTTAAACCCAGATCTTTAATATAAAAATTTCTAAGCCTTTAAACCTTACAGATGCCATCAAGAGCACTCTGTGGACAGATTTGGCCATTAGTTTGCAACTGCCAATCAAATGTCAAAGCAATTTTATTTTAGCCAGTGTGGGGGAAGATGTGATATGAAAAAAACAACAAACAAACAAACAAACAGCACCCACACTAGTTTATTGTTGAATAGCAATTGTTGACTTCTGGATACTGAGATCTTCATTCCCACTAGCATCCAAAATTATATCCAGAATGACACTGAGCTTTATGGAAGTGCTTATTCTCACACTGCCTATAGCCGTGCACCTAGCATAACAGAGAAAACAGACTTTTTAAATAGCACCCGCTCCTTGAGTCTACATGGAAGAAAATAAAACTGAAGTCTTGAAAAATGTCAAGTTAGTCTACTTAGCCAAGCAGTCCCTACTGCTTGGACTACTCTTGCCCCTTCCCCCCAACAAAAGGCCAGTTTTGAAAGACTTATCTTCCAAGCTGCACTGTTAAGTAATATTTACTTTTAATCAAACTAAGATGAGAATTATTATCTGAGTATCTACAGACCCAGCTGAAAGCTTATGCGGACATCATACACATAAATGTTTACTAGGAAACGCTGAACACAGCATGACTGTTTTCCAAACACCTTAGGAGGGCCTGAAAACTTCACTCACTTGCTTCTTCAATGCCAATTTCAGAATGCCTGTTTTTTATTACCTACTCAACAAATATTTAGTCTAAGCCACTATCACTTCTCACCTGCTCTACTATTGTACAGATGTTTAGCTCTGCTCCCATTCCTACTCACCACTTTCTCTGTTGTTTATACTTCTGGCAAAATTTGCCAGTGTGATTGTCCAACTACGGAAGATATAGACTCTAGAAGAAACTAAACAGGTTCTGAAAGCCTACCTTGCCGACACAACCTACAATGAAAAGATAAAACACCACAAAATTTTACTTTAAAACTGGAATTTCCCAGATGACTACGTTAGTCAGTTTAACTAGACAATGACAAAAATATCGGTCTCACTTTATGCTGTGATATGTTAGAGTCCTACTTTTTAGGAAAAGTCAGAGCCCTAGCTAGTTTAGCTTAGTGGATAGAGTGTCGGCCTGTGGGCTGAAGGGTCCCGGGTTCAGTTCGATTCGGGTCAAGGGTACATGCCTGAGTTGAGGGCTCCATCCTCAGGAGGGGGCGTGCAGGAGGCGTGCAGGAGATTCTCTCTCATCATGGATGTTTCTATCT
The DNA here is from genome assembly GCA_004026665.1 of Murina feae. NCBI lineage: Eukaryota > Metazoa > Chordata > Mammalia > Chiroptera > Vespertilionidae > Murina > Murina feae. The sequence goes on along the minus strand of PVJC01036455.1, from coordinate 898 downwards.
CTCTTTCCCTTTCCCTTCCTCTCTGAAATCACATATATATGAAAACATCAGAGACAGGTCCAAGGTGGTGGCTGCATAGGAAGATGCTAAACTCAACTAGCAAACTCAAATATACATGTACATGGAGGGCAATTACTCCTGTGAAACAGCTGAGCCCTGAATGAACTGCTTCTGACAACAAATAAGAGAAACAGATGCAACAGAAAAGTCTAGAAAGCCCTCTGGGAGATGTGGGAACTCTCCAGGCCAGAGGAGCAGGCTCCATTGTTGTGTTCCCCTCAACTGGGGACTCTACCAGGGGCTTTGGCCTACCTGCAAGATCGCCACTGCTAGTTCCCAGACTCGCTGCTTGGAACCTGTTGCCTGCAAACAAAGAGAGCAGCAAAAACAACAGGTGTTACCACATGCCCATGGCCTCCTTACTGAGAGCTGCTCCCCCAGCAGGGGGTGCCCCAGGCTTTGGGAAGCTCCAAGTAGCTTCCCAAAACTACTCAGCACACACAGCCTGTACAGAGGTCGCTTCCACACAGGAACACTTTCAGCACAACAAATAAGAGAGAGGTAAAGAGAAGACTGGAGAGCTTTGGGAGCTCTCCTGGGACTTCTGGAATTCTCCAGGGTCAGAGGGGCTGGTGAGCACAGTTGTTTGTGTCTCGATCCACCTCCACAGGGTGGGTGGAGGCTCCACCCAGGTGCTCTGGCATACTTGCAAGATCGCTGTAGTGCATTCCTGGACAATCAGAACAGCAGAAAGAAAAAAGAAGTTTTTTAAAATGAGGATAGTTTAAGAGACCACACTGAGTTGACATCAAGTGCTCAAACATTCACATTATAGGAATACCAGAAGGAGAGAAGAGATAGGAACAGAAACTTTATTTAAAGATATAATGGGTGGGGG
>PVJC01036454.1:0-17723 GCA_004026665.1 Murina feae | reverse complement strand
GGTGGTGTGGGGGTGGGGAGAGATCGGGGCAATGGCGGGTGGTGTGGGAGTGGAGAGAGATCTGCGGGATGGTGGGTGGTGTCGGGGTGGGGAGAGATTGGCGGGGTGGCGGGTGATGTGTGTGGGGTGGGTGGGGTGAGATGTGTGGGTGGCAGGTTGTGCCAGTACAGGCTGGGCTGAGGGATCCCCAAGTGCACAAATTTTTGTGCACCGGGCCCCTAGTATATATATAACAGATAAGTACTGATTGCCACCACTATTGCCACACCTGGTCAAAGCCACCATCCTTTGTTTTCTGGATTACTGAAAGGAACTTTTAACTGAGGGAGTGGTCCATATGTATAAATAAACGAGGGCATGGATAAAAGCGAAAAGATAAATTTAGGATTTGAGGTAAAAGTAAATAAGATTGGTGATTAGGAAAAAAAGGAAAAATTTTTAGTGCTTTAAATCTATGCATGGCTGTGAAACTATGTCATCCAAGTGCTGAAAATGTCCAAACTCTTTAAATATAATTAAACTAAATGATTGCATTGTGGGGATGGTCTACTAGTGAAGATGACTAAATGTAGTATTGGGTACAGGATTACAAAGCACAGCTGCTGCTTGACCTCTGGACAGTTATATGGAGAGAGAGAGACAGAGAGAGAGAGAGAGAGAGAGAGAGAGAGAGAGAGAGAGAGATTCAGAAATTAGTGAATTTGCTGCACCCAAAGAGGCTACTCCTCCCCTATCTAAGCAATTGCTAACAAACAATTGCTCAATCTCCCTAGACATTACCATTTTCAGGATAATCTACAAATCCTGATATACATGTGAAATGTATCGATTTTTACATGTGGGCAGTTAACTTTTAAAAATATAAAATTATGTACAATTTAATACTATACAGAGCAAATTAAACATACCTACTAGAGTGATTGGTGGGCCTGCAGTTTATGAACTCTAATGTAAGGTGTCATTGTCACCACTCCATCTACACAAATGAGTCCTCTTCCCACTTCATAGCCATGGATGGTGGCAGGACATAGCTACCCTGTACCTGCATTTGCCTTAAACCTCCTTGCAATAAACTTCCCACATGGGAGGGATGCTTTGTCCTCAGCAATGGAAAGTGCAAGAAATGCAAGTTTCTGTATTAACCAATAGGATCCTAGGTAACTCATTCATGTAGACAGCCAGTAAATGAATATTTATGGGGAGGCACTGGGGACTATGAATGCAGCTGTCAGCAAGACTAACGGGGCCTCTGCCTTGCAGCTTAGGGAAGAGACAGGCAACAAAAGCATTACCTAACAAATAAGCAGATAATTGCAAATTACAATACATTACATAAACTTCATATTATACAATTCAATATACGCATATGGAGGTGGGGGTGGGGAAAAGTGGGCTTACAGTTGTAATGCAAATAAATAATACAATTTTAATAAATAAACATACAAAAATGAACTGTTTCATGTACTCACAACTGTAAGCCTACTTCTACCCCTTCCCTGTATAACTGATGCAATGCATCCTATGAAGAAGCTCTGAAAGAACCATGTTCTACTAAAAGTTTGTTTCCTTTGAAGTGTCCTTAGCCAGTCAAGTACATTCCCATGTAAGCCTTATCGCATGTTGCACACATGTGCAGCTCCCCCAGGGCGCCCACATGCTGTTTTTTGGAAACAGGTGCTGAGTGAACATTCAGTGAAATTTTGTGATGATGTAGCAAGTGCCACTGGAATTATTTTTTGGGTTAGCCTCATCCTTGTTTCAGTGTATAGTCTCTCATTAAATAACGAGATATTTAACGATATTTGAGCCACAAAATACTTTTATCAGCTCAGTTTTGTGTCCTGAACCATGACCTGAGATAATTCTTAAAGCATGTGTCAGAGTTCTCACCTGGGAACTTACTCCAGGATCCCCAGAGGAAGCTTTGAGAGGAGATGCCTAGCCCACCTCTGGATCAGAGTTGGGGATCTTGACTGTGTATTGCAAAGTGGCTCTGCTCTCCCGGGTAACAAGTTATCTAAAGCCCTACTGCGGGGGGGGGGGTGTCATTCTGATCACAAAGAACTTTGGGCCTCATCTTTCCTATGTCACCCCTACTTACCCCTCTTTCCCCACTGCACTCACACAGCCCATGAAGGGCTTTGGAAGAAGGGGCCATTTCTGGTAGCTAATGTTTTCATTTTCACTTCATGAGCCCTCATGTTAGTATCCTTCCTTTCAGCCCTGGTCTGTTATTGACTCAGGTATCCAGTGACAGTGAGATGGTCTGCGAGGATGTCTGCTATGTGTACACATGGAAGACTTAGGGGTGAGAGGGGTAGAAAACAGTCCTGAATGCTGCTGTACAAATAAGCTGCTAGCACACATTCTGAGAACAATAATTCCAGGGGAGGGGACATGCGGTCTGCAGCTACATGGGTACGAAGACTGAGATGACAGATGGTGTTCACAGTGCCTGTTGAGACAACATGGGGACTCTAAATGGATTTACTAACAGGTATCGAAAGTAGCATGTGGAAGAACAGTGTGCATCACTTTCTGAAAAGTCTAAAAACTTGAAAGAAAGGCTTTAAAAAATTTAAGTAAGGCAATCTCTTGCCATTATAACCTCACACTTGTATTTAAAACACTCATTTGACCTACACATGACTTAGTTAATAAAGTTGCAGGAGACTTTGGCCACCACATCTGCCAACCTCCCCTTTGGGTGCATCTGCAGAAGCAGAACAAATGGGGACAAATGTGTCATCGCCACTCTGCGCTGGTCAGGGCACCTCCATTCCAGGTACCTCGCTGTCAGAATAACACACAGGTTAGAACCCAATCGGGGATACCAGCCAGGTAAAGCTCGTCTTCGACCAGAGCCGCACTGCTTCCCAGGAGTAAGGGGCGAGGGAGGCCCTCAGATCTCCATCTCCTTAACGACACAACTCTCCTCTTTCCCAGGATTTTCAGCAAAGCAAACCTCTTTGTGCAATCTCCCCTGGTAGTCAGCACTCGGGAGGCCAGAAGTGGTGTAGACAGCAGGTATTGAACACAAAAGGGCTGGAGGCGAAGAAAGAGCTGGGTGACTGGGGTCATGGGTCAAAGACATAGATGCTCACAGCCTTCAAAGACCTGAAGCACTATTCTAATGCAGAATTTTCCCACGTGGTGCCCAAGGAAGAATGCAGGCAGCAAGGTTCAATTCCCCAGGAAGAAATGCTTTCTAATACTCAGGGTTGTCCTCGGATGCAATGCATGTAGGGCAATGTCCTAGAGCAGGAGATGAACACATGAAGGGGAGGGTGTATTGTTGTCTTTCTAAGCATGGACTTTGGGGTCAGGCAGAACTGTGTCCTTAACCTTTTGACCTGCTCTCCAGGTTCAGGTTTCCTGTCTGACTGTGGTGAAGGCTAGGTGAGCTAGTGACTGAGAGAATTGAGCTCAGCTCGAGCTGCGCAAGGGTGTATGTAATGGTGGATATTATTAGTACCGGGGGTCCAGGCCCAGGATGGTAGTGAATGAGAAAGCCGCCCAAAATGGGAAGCAGTGAGGTGCCCTTTGATCACATTATCGGGCAGCCTAAAGTTTAAGAGCCATCAAGCTTTAAGCTCAGCTGAGCGTGTAACCGGATAAAGGAAAGCCAGGAAACCCTAAAGCAACTACATAATCAGAAGCAGAATTACGTCTAGAAAACAAGGAACTTGCTTCCAGGGAAAATAACATCAGACAGTGGAAGATAAAAATTAGGGGGATTTTAGAAGTGTTAAAACTTATGAGTTCCCCAACTTAAACCCATTTTTCACATATGTTGTGTCTCTAAATTTAAGATCGTTTCGTGATGGATTTTAGCAATGCCCTGCTCTCTGGGGAAATGTAATGCCCATCGGCTATCATAGAATCCCGGAGTTATGAGACAGGAAGACATTTTCACGCGTGGTTAATTCTTTTCCCTGAACTCAGTGTCACAGCAATCTAAAAAACGGATCTCTTGATTGTTAAACTCTCCTGTGATGCACGTGCAAACCCCCTCTCTGGCCATTGCTCTGAAGAAATGGAATGCCTTTCCGCCTACCTACAGCCTTCTGGCAGCTCGATCTCCCTGGAATGCAGAGACCCAGATTGGGTAGAAGGTTCATATTTAATGAAATTATGAAATGTGAATTTGATGCACATTTTAGGAGGAAAAAATATGTGTCCTTAAGTAACATTGTTGGACTGTTTCATTTTGGAGTATGTGGTGTGAAATTTTAAAAGTCATGAAAAGTTTAGTTTGAAAATACAACTTGTTAGGCATTCTTTCATCCTTGTGTCCAAAAAAAAAAAAAAAAATGCTTGCTACCCGATTTTAGACTTTATGGGGAGCATAGCCTGGAAACATTGGAGCCCCATCCCTCCATACCTCACTCTAGGATAGACTTTGTACCAAACATTCTTTCTTGACCAGTTTGAGCTGTTGGTCTTTCTTCTCGTTGCCCCTCCCCACCATTCTTAAGAAATTCTCACAATTTAACATCTCAAGTTCCGCCCAGCTGTTCAATGGCCGCTGGCCGGCTATTGACGGGTTTTCAGATGTTACTAAACTCAGGACGCCACACCGCCAGACCAGTCAGCTGCTAGTTTTCTGAGGCACTTTGGATAGTTTCCAGAAAGACTGTATTCTGAATGCGTCAGAAGGACTCGATGGGCCGGGGGCTAGTTAGGCCCCTGAAACAGATCTGAATTCGTGTTGAGTTAAGTCTCAGCGCTTATTCTTTCACAAACACAAAAACATGAAGCTTTCTTGCAAACATTCTTGAGTTGATTCCCAGACGTAAAAACATCCATCCGTGCTGTCTCCATGGTACTCCCCGACCCCTTCTGCAAAGTGGCCCATTTGGATTGGCAAAGCATATGCCCATCCAACATTGTTTGTAGCGGAGCAGCGATTTTCAACCCTTTTCATCTTATGGCACACATAAGCTAATTACTACAATTCCGTAGCACACCAATTTTTTGCCAATCTGACCTCCAAAAAAGGGTATAATTTTTGATTCATTCACACTGGACAGCTATTATTGTGTTGGCAGTTTTCTTTTTTTTTTTTAAATTTGACAATGTAAGAGAAAAGAAATCAGTGCCCCTGACTAAACAGTTAGGTGCTACATGTTTTAACAATTCTTGCACCAGCTGAAAATTGCCGGAGTTGAAGAATGTTCCCTCCCACACCCACTAGCTACTTCTTTCAGCCTCCATAGGTGTGTACCTGGATGGTACACCTGCAGCCCTTGTAGACATCCTGACCCCCACTCTTCACTTCGTGTTCTTCAACTCAGAGAAACCCAGTTGTTCTGCTCAAAACTGAAGGCAGCTCCTTGTCTGCTTCCTCACACAATCGCTGACGTGATCCTATTGACTTGATCCCTACATGTACTTGGTCACATCCTTATGGCCTTGAACTTTATGAGGCTTCAATTATTGCTCACCCAGATTGACAAAGTAAATACTTCTGCCTCCCTCCAACCCTTTCCTCATGCTGGAGCCAGATGTGAATGAATGATATACCTTCCCTGCTTCAAACCTTCAATGAATGATCTAACTTTGATCTTAGAATAAAATTCAACAAGTTCCTCCTTGCCTTCCCAGTCTCATTAAACATGGTATACTCCTTGATATACTCCCTCCAAGCCACCCCAAATTTCTATCCTTGCCTTCAACACACCAAGCGCCTTCTTGGGACATGCTCTCACACCTATATCAGGCTCCCTTTCCTTAATGCCCTCCTCTATAATATTTACTTATTTTTCACATTGGATATTTGAAATATTGCCTTTCAGAAGCCTTCCCGGCCTCTCTATCCTGAGTCCAAGTCTGGTCTAGGTACACCCCCTGTGATTCCAAAGCACCCATTAGCACCCAGGTCGTTGTGTTGCCCACTCACTGGTCTGTGCACAGTACTCCTAAGGAAAGGTGTCTCCGCCCGCCATTCACTCCCTCAGCAGAGTGCCAGGCACCTGGCTGGCTATTGCGGGACGAGTGATTGACTGCTGCATGGCTCTTGCCTGCAGAGCACCAGGGCCATGTGTTCTTTACACTCGTGCCAGAGGAAGTACTTCATTCAACTGTTCCATAACATTCACTGAGTGTTCTCTGTGGACCAGGTATGATGGTATGATGACGCGTTCTACCAGTACTCAATAGGAATACAATAAAATTCTCTTCCTGCACTGTTGAATTTGGTCAAGTACCCTTTGCCACCAAAAAAAAAAAAAAAAAGTACTGTTGACTCTTGGGAAATATGGTCACACTCTATGTGGCCTCTGTGTGATCACAGCTTTTCTGTCTTCCACCTAATGGTGACCTTCTGAATAGCATCCTGTTCATGTGTTCACATTTGTGCTTCTTTGGGGTCTGTCTTCAAATGGTCTCAAACCACATGTGCTTAAGCTTCCCTCAGCTGGCTCCATACATGGAGAGCTGAGCATACAACACCAAGTAATACTAAGCAACGTGCACCTTGAAAGAAAATTCCTATCAAATGTGCCCAGGCTCCATCTGAAGCCAAGACACTAGAGCAGGAATGCGGAGAGTGCTGGACCCGTGCCTCCCGTCAGTAGCCACCTCCCAGCTCACCACAAGCTGGCAGCAGCTCTCAGGAGGCCTTTGAGCAGTCAAAGAAGCATTCATCGAAAAGACTTAGGTTAGACACATCAAATTTCTCATGTTCATAGTAAGAAATTGAGTTATCCTTCTCGAATCTAAGGAAATGCGCCATCTAGGACAATACATGGTTTTATTTTTTCAAGATAATAGGGACATCACATGCGTTCAGTCAACTATTGAGTAAAGAAAAAAAAATACTTTATATTATCTACATTCTCTTCTATGTGAAACCCAAAATAAATGAAATCAGCATTTTTCATTATTCCCAAGTCAGAAATCATTGTAGGCAAGTAGTTTATTGGTTATTTCTGAGGGTGAATTAATCTATTCTCCATTCATTCATTTGAATCATGCTTTCTGTTATGTTACTACCTGCTGTGACTTGGTAACTACTATTTTTCTCTTTTCCAGAAAAGCATAAGAGGACTGTGTTCCTTTAGCTTTGCCAGTAACATCCGTAGGCACCAAACAAATGAAATAGGCCACATTATCGATGTAGTTGTTTTGGCTTCTTGAAATTACATTACTCCTTTTATTTTCAGCTTTAAGTGCATCCTTGTCTTCACGCTGCCCCTCACCTGCCTTCCCACCATTCTCTACTAGATGTGAGGACTGCTATCTCACACACTACATCTCAGTTGTTACTACCTGTCACTGTATAGATGTAGGTGCCCAGCTCCCTCCTCCCTGTGCCTAAAGCAATCTCTTGGCATCTCTGATTCTGTGGTTGTCACCTGTCCTGTCACTTTCAGTTGCAGTTTGAAGTCCATCAATTGCCAGGACTCCCTCCAAGCCATCCGAATGCATTTTTCTAAAATGCACTTCTGACCCTGCTCTAAACTCCCACAGTCTCTGGAACTCCTTTGTGTTAGGTGATCCTCAGTCTCCTTTCAAACTCCCCCTAAATCTGATCGATGGACTATGATTTCTCCCCTGGCAGCTTTGTTCATGCCTCGCTTTAACCTCCAAAACAGCCAGCCCTGCCCCTTCCTGATCAGGAGTCTCAGTGCACCTCCTCCAAGAAGCTTCTCGATTTTGTCAGCTAGAGATTATCACTTCTTTCTTTGACTTCTCCATGGTATTTATCTGGACCTCTTTTATTACATCAATCTTATGCAGCAGTGCATTATACTAAATTATATGCTTAGTGGTTTTTTTCCCGTTTGTTTTGTTTTCTACTGTTTTGTTTTATACTTTAAAGACAGAGATTTCTGTTATCTTTGGATCTCATATTCTCAGGAAGGGACTTCAAGTTTTCTAAAGTTAATTTACTCAATTGACTTGGATTCAAAGAAGATCCTACAAATTTTACTCCATGTGTGAGTCTTGCAATTTCATTCTTTTGGGGATAATTCTTACTCTAAGAAACGATGTGGTTTGTGGTTTAGAGTCATGGTTTAAGCTGCCCTTAGGAAGAATGAAAAGCAGCTGGTGTCCAAGGAGCTCTGGAAATTTGTCAATAAACTAATTGGAGAACAGAAGCCAAGAGGAAAGACGTTTGACTTGCATATCTTAAGCTCTATGACTTTTTTGAAGTTATGCAAAACTTATTTTTTGATGCCTGTGATAAAGTATCATTGTAAATGATGATAAAATTTCCATATAGTGAAACCTATTGTCCCTTGGTATCTGTGTGAGATTGGTTCCAAGACTCCTACAGATACCAAAACTCGTGGATGCTCTTTATATTAAACTAGAGGCCAAACAAAATTTGTGCACTCAAGGGGGTGTCCCTCAGCCCAGCCCATGCCTTCTCACAGTCCAGAAGCCCTTGGGGGATGTCCAATTGATGACTTAGCGCTGCCACCGCTACTGTACTTCCAGCCATGAGCCCGGCTTCTGGCTGAGCGGTACTCCCCCTGTGGGAGCTCCTGCATTGAGTGTCTGCCCTCTGGTGGTCAGTGTGCATCATAGCGACCTGTCGTTCTGCAGTTTGGTTGATTTGCATATTAGTCTTTTATTATGTAGGATGGGCTAGTCTTTGCAGATAAGATGCACACATCCTCCATATATTTTAAATCATCTCAAGATTGCTTATTGTGCCTAATACAATGTAAGTGGTATGTAAATAGTTGTTTTACTATAATATTTAAGGGATAATTACAAGAAAAAAGTCTACATATTTTAGGTCTCACTATATAGTATATGTCAGCAACAATGTAATAGACTATTTCAAATATATTTAATCTGCTGTTGGAGAACCCATAGATAGGAGTGCTTACTGTCATATCAAGATTAATGCTACTTAAAAATAGAAATAAAAGGGTGACTAAACTTAGACTTAGCACCCTGAAAGCTTAAAATGAAGAAGTTTGCAGAAATATACAAGTAACTGTAAATCCAATTTGACTTTAATGAGAGCAGTATATTAGATGTATAGGAATGGTGCTTCAAAGGAGAAATCAAATGAGGTTCTGATCATAGGAAATATCAACAAAGGACATGCATTCTGATTACAATTTGAAGGGTAGGATTATAGATAATGGCAGACATTAATGAGGAAACTTTAGAAAGAGAAGAAATGGCATAGGAAAAGGTTCTGAGAAAGAAGTTGGGATGAGAACGATTACTCATCAATCTGGTGCCATTAGGAAAAGCCCTGAGCTAAAGACCGCCTTCCACAAGGCTCCCATGGTGATGTAACTCACTGATGGGGACAATTTGTACACATGACTGGTGGCCATAGTGAGCTAGATGCCCCAAGTTTTTGAGATACAGAGTAGAGCTGCGAACTGAATTCATTTTCAAATTGCTCACAATCCAAATCAATGTTGAACAAGTTAAAACAAAGATAACTGTTCAATGGAGAGCTTCATTTTTTCACCTGAGCTTAGAGATTAAAGTCACTTACATACAGACCTATAAGCTACCTATTATATTACACCTCCCTCAATAGTTTCTCTGAGTCTTCTTGAGAGGTCCATTGAATTATTCCCATGGGCGGTCTACAATTTCACTACATGAAGCATATTTTTTTAATGGAATTAATAAATTTTCCTGTCTCAAGGCCTTTGTCTTTCCTTACTCTTCCTTCTGCGGGGAATGATCTCCTCGCGCCTATCAGTGTGGCTCCCTCCTCCCCTTTCTCCAGGATATTCTCACTGAGCTCTTCTCTGACCACCTTATGAAATTTCACAACCTCATCACAATCAGCTTTCTGGTTCTTCATAATCTTATTCTCTTGTGATGTACTGTGAACTTTATATATTTATCTTGTTTGTTGTCTGATTCCCCACCCCAGATGGCTAAGGAGTGTCTGTTTTATTCATGAATGTGTCCCTAATGTTTAGAATAGGGCCTATGGATTAAATTTATAAATACTTATGCAAATGAACTATATGCAGTGTTTATTTTGAATACATTTTTATTAATTTAGAGAGAGAGGGGGAGAGGAAGGGAAGATGAAGAGAGAAGCATGGATGCAAGCTCAGAACATGATCCCTTCCTTCTGGCTGCTTCCTGCATGCTCCCTATTGGGGAGCCAGCCTGCAACCCAGGAATGTGCCCTGACCAGGAATTGAACCGTTGACTTCTTGGTACATGAGATGACACTCAACCAACTGAGCCATACTGGCTAGAGTGAAATGCAGTTTTTACATGATAATTGAGAAGTCATTCATTGCTTTATAAGACTGTTCATTAACATTCCTGAGTTAAGGAGGATTCATAGAGCATCTATCACCTAACCAGCATTGTATCTGATTCTTAAAAACTAAATTGTATATAATATCTCCTGTATCTGAAAAAAAAAGAGGGGAATGGCAAAGAAAATACGAATGCTATAGGATTTCAGTTGGCAATGTAAAGAAGGACACAAAGATATCCCAATATCTCTGGGGGTTTCCTCCAGTAGAACGTTTTCTAGATCTAATTACATAGATGCTCCCAGTACAAACGTCAGCTTTGAAATTACACAGACTCAATCCCAATCCCAGTGATCCGGTTCCATAAGGACAACAACCCACATCACCTTGGCCTATTCATGAACTTCTCTGGTTCTCAGTGATTTCAAGGGTAAAAGGAAGACCATAGTCTTTACCTCTCAGGGAAAATGTGAGCTATCAAGTGAGGTCATCTGTGGAAACAATTAACCAAGTCCTTGGCGCATAGAAGCAATTAAATAAATAACATGTGAAATAAATTAGTTCTTGATCAGTGGGGAAAGATATAACTAGAAAAATGTGGCTTTCTTCATTCTATTTCTACTGTGTTGTACCCCACCTATGCCTTCTGATGCCTTTATTCATGATGGTTCCTCTTCCCTCCGTATCATAGAAATAGTGAATTGCATTATGTACTGACAGGTTCTTATGTAAATTATCATTCCCATTTTACAGGTAAGAAAATTGAGTCTCAGCAGTGTAAGTAACACATACAAGACAATAAAGTAAGCAGCAGAGTTAGGATTTCAACCCAGATGAGCTTATCTCCAAAGCCTATTCAGTTGTCTTGAGTCTCAGACTGCGTAGCAATGTGATCCCTGCCCTAAACCCACAATCTGGATATTACACCTTTCTGAGTTCAATAGAACCTTATGCATATAACTCCATAACTGGGGGTAATTTTGAAAAACATATTTGTTTCTCTTCTATGTCTATACATCACCTTCTAGAAACACCTCTTCAATGTGCATAACTGTTACTGCTTTAGATCTTGAATGGGTTTTCGCTGGGTACCTTTCACAAGAAGTTCATGGAAACCCATAGAAGTTAATGTTGATTGAACATCTATTTTGCAGTAGGCTTTGGTCTAATTGTCCACCACTCAACGTATACATTCCTCATAACAACCCTGTATAGCAGATACTACCTTTATCTTCATATTAGAGAGGATGAAATGAATGTGGTAGTGAATTTGCTCAGCTTATACCCCAGGACTGGAGTTTAAACCCACACATTTAGATTCCAGCATCATAGTCTTAATCATGAGGCTATATTGCCCCTTATGCACCAGGACTGATTAAATCTCCTTTTCCTATTTCTTTAAAAATCCAAGGAGCGTGCAATTTTATAGAGTCTAAATTGTACTTCTGTGAACTATGACTCTCCTACACTTGGCAAGCCTTTGATTTCCCTCTGACAGTGATAGCTGCAATTAGTCAAACTTAAAAAGCAGACTGAATAAAATAGATGGAATTTATAATCTGATTGGAATCCCAAAATTTTAGGTCAGCACTTATGAAGAGTTGTTAGTGGTATCTCCACCCCTCCCCCCCCCACCCCCACCCCCCCAACCCCCGACACACACACTCAGTCTTAGAAGTACCATATCGGTGGTCTCCATTGCCTTAAATAGGCTCCAAGCTGTGCTCTTAGAAGATGTTGGAATTTAAACCATAACCTTGCATAAATTCAAAACCAAAAAGAAACATTAAAAAGACATCTATCCTTTCCATACCATCCCAATTTGAAACGTTCTAAGTGAAATGATTTCAGCACAGAGAGCCTATTTTAAGAGAGAGCAAAGAATGTGCTCAGAGCAGGCTGGAACAGCACGCGCGTCAGTGCACACCGGCTCCCCTGCTCTCTGCGGGGCCGAGCACTGAGTCTCCAGGAGGCAAGAGCAGCGTGTTCCCTGCGAACACTGTACACGAGCATCAGAAAGAGCTTTGTCCAAGAAAGGGAAAGGACTCCTATCGAGACCATAAATCATGCCCGGGAAACCTATAATTTGAAAAAAAATGATTTTCAATCAATGTCTTAACTGGGACATGTGGCTATTAACTAAGCAAAGCCCCCCAAATGTTCCATGATTTTTTTTAAGTGGACCTTCCAACTGTGACCAGTCCATACACCTCCCTCTTTACCTTTGTTTCTTACACGAGACCTAATTCATGGATGGTCCTGGAGTTCATAAAAGCTCATGAGACTCCCCCTCCCCTGTCCTCCTGTAAGGGGACAGCGCCTAAGCTCACCAGGCACGCAAGAACTGGTTCCTGTAAGTAGGTAAAAAGTGCCCCCCTATCTCATACAGACACTCTTTAGGTTCTTCTACTGTACGATTGGAACAAAGCATTCTCGCTCAGGACGTAAAGAAAAATTCCTCTTACCATATATTCCATGTTGGCGGCCGGTGGGAACACTTTGCCCCGGACTTGGTTATGATAGTCGAGGATGGCGATCATGTCATTTTGCGAAATGTAGCGCTTCCGCCTGGCTTTGGGGATGTCCGCAGAATCGAGCTGAGCTTTCAGAGCGGCTTCAATATCAGTGAAATTATTGGTTGGCGAGGATGAGTCAGTGGAATTGAGTAAGACAACAGCACTTGCCTCACACAGAAGGGAGAACAGGAGCGCGCCACTGACGGCAGAGCTTGCTGTCATTTTGAGGCTGGAGGAAGGCACCGAGTTCCCTTTGCTTTAAATCAGAAAGGGAGAATTAGGGTCTAGGAAAGGGGGGAAAGGGGCCAGAGAATATGGATGTACAAGTTATTATTTGGGAGCATTGCTTGCTTTGGTTGTCTCAAAAAAAAAAATAAATCCAAACATGTTGAATTGAAGCCTCAGAGACAACCTATAGTAAGTAGTCTTTTTGCATTTTGCTTGGTGTTAATGAGACAGACTCCTAAGAGGAATTTCCTACAGCTAGAGGAAAATTAACAGTCTGACTAACCCTAAAATGCATGTGAGCACGTGAGCCATTTGTCCCAAATTCCTGAATCACAAAACACATTACTGCATATGTATTTCCAGAGGGAAATCTTTAGAAATTAAAATTCATCTGGAGGGTGAAGAGGGAAAAAATAAATGCATCGCAGGTAACAGCAGAGAATGTAATGATAATGTCTCCCAGACACATATGGACACCAAGTGAGAGAAACATACAAACAAGCCATAACCATCCAAACTCATTTCTAAAAGTAAAAAAAAAAAAAAAAAAAAAAAAAAAAAAAAAAAAAAAAAAAAAAAAAAAAAAAAAAAAAAAATTAAAAAAATGTGAGCTACTTTAAAATCAATGCATGCAAAATAAACTTGTTGAGCTAAATAGCTTACCTCTGCACAATGCCAAAATGAATATTTTGTTCTTCCAAAAATGTAAAGTCTTTGCTAAGTTGTAGTATGAACTCTTGTAAGAGGAGTGTGTCTTATTACAAACTCTGAGAGTAAAAGTCTGCAAGGTTTGAATGCCGCTGGCTACAGGAGCAGCTAACAGCTTTTATATGTCACAGTCGGCAACGTCCAGAAAGGGCAGTCTTTCTTAGGGTCTCTCCCAGCCAAAATCAAAGGGGAGGGGTTTGGGATAGAAAAAGAAAAAAAAACACACACACAACAACAGTGATTGGGTGGCAACCTTTTTTAATGTGGGTGGTGAGGAAATTGAGTCACACCCACAGCTTACAAAGTACAAACCATAAAAGACAAACCCCTTTTTCTCTGGGCATCTACCTTTACTGTGAGTGGTTAATTTCCCCTGTTTAATAGTTTCTAGTTCCTAGTTCCCATACAAAAAAGAAGAAAGAAAAAAAAAAAAAAGAATGTGAGTTCTTGAAAACACAAATGCCTGAGTAACAAGGAGTACATTTTTTTTAAAGATAGTAAGTGACACGGGAGTTGAAAAGAGCAGGCTGATATTAAATGGAAAGATCAGCTCCCATAGCTCATCTGGGTGGCCACAAATATGATTCAAGAGAGATGCCAGGCAAGGCAGTGGTAGCCAAGCTATAGCATATGATATTAGGATAATAAATGCTCAAGTGGTAGTTCTCTGTTTCCCTGTGGCTTTATTCCTCTACTTTCTATATTTACTCTCTCTTTTGTTTCATCCTCCCACCCCCTTTTCTTTCTCTACAAAGTGAGGCAGCAAATTACCTGCCTTGTATGTAATGCAAATAGACAAGCTCATGGCAAATGACGGCCGCCAATATAACATCTGTTTCAGGTTTAGGAGCATATAGTTGAAATTTTAAGCAGAGAGTGGCTCAGCCTCTTAGGAAGCGTATTGGAGGGCACAGCACAGAGCCCATGAAGAATTTAGCAGCAGCAGCAGCCGCCACCGCCAGCAGTCAGAAGTGCCTTCTTAGAAAGATGCCTTTGGAGCAAAATCCCTGTCCGGCAAGACAAGAGCCAAGAATGCAAATAGCAGGACAATCTGTAATGAAAGCTCCCTCAGCAATGCCATGTGTCCTGGTGACATTAACAAAATGTGGCCCATTCACAGTGAGTGGCAACAGGAATCCTGGAAAATACACATTATTCCGTTTGCTTAAAACAATGCACTGGCTCGTCCAGTGTGCGCGGATGTGCTCGTCTCCTGCGTGTTTCTGAGGAAGAGTACTACGTGAATTCGCAGCCGTCAGAAATAATGGTCATGTGGTTAGAAGTACACCAGACCGAGGGCCAAGTTTCCTGGGCTCAGTTCCCAGTTGGATCTCCAGCGATATGTGTGGCCTGATTCGTGTTCTTTAACTCTTTATTAGTGCATCTAACAGTGGGAGGGGCAAGGTGCATATTCATGGTGAGGCTGACTTCATCAAGTTCCCTAGGAGAGCAGAACAATGTTTGAAACGGAAGTGCCACTGAAAATTCAAAGTACAGTGATGAGATGTCATGAGGGATGCCTGATGGCAGGTATCAAGTTCAGGTGCTGCTATATTTTGATGAGTATCGAGCTTTTCACTAAAGTGGAATCGGTTTAGGAAAGCTCCGTTGGCAGCACTGAACGCTGTAAATAAGGCTTAGCGCTGTGGTGTTGAGAAGGCAGGAGGTGAATAGGAATAGTGTGAAACATCAGAGCAGCTGGAGGAAATGCAGTGACTGCTCACAGCTGCAGATGTTTAACAGCTGGAGCTGTCCAGCTAGGGTCTCACCCCGTCGGGAAGGACTCATGGTGCCTTGAATGAATCTCAAGGATGTTGTGTTAAAGGTCTCTGAGTAGAATAGGTTAGACGACATACTCTCTATGAGCTGTCCAGCTCAAAGGTCCCAGGACATTTTGAGAAATTAGTGACAGTGCTGATTAGCCTATACTTTCCAATATATGCCATATAGCAGTCAAGCCTATAGGGGACGATAGGACTTTTAATGCCTAAGCAGTGGCCATGAGCCTTTCTTTCTCCAGGGTAGCTGAGTTCTTGCTTAATATCACCGGTTGCTTTCAAGGTCAAACCTTTGTCATGTACATAAAGAGGTATTGTCTCTCTCTTTGGGTTTGACTTGAGGGGCTTCCTTGCGAATAAAAAAAGCTTTCCTGGAGAAAGTTGTCTGAGCCAAAATGGGTTGACTGTAAGACAGTGGAAGGAAAGAGGAGGACAAAGGCAGAGGATTCTGAGATAAACCTAACCTGCGAACCAATTACCTGAGGGCACATCTGATAGTTGCTTACTCGTAAGACCCTCAGGCGTGGCAATGATTTCAGATATCTTTCAGCACACATGGATTATACTGTGGAATTTGGGACTGTTAAGTAAACCCACAGGCTATGGAATCATAAAAAATTAAAAAGACCCGTGGGAGGAGAGTTCAGGATTCTGCTTCCAGGCAAATGTTATTGCCAGAAGAAGTATTTAAAATGCTTTGAAGGTAATTTTAATTTTAAAATACTAGCAAAATGAAGAGGTATGCATCCAAGTTGTCAGTAAAAGAACTATTAATGAACAAGTAGTAATGAGCTAGTTCTTTATGAGATCTCTTCTTGAAAAGACCACTGACATACTTAGAAACCTTTAAGGAAATGCTTGCCAACAGAGACAGAAGTGGAATGCATTCAGTTATATTACCCAGAGGAAATATGTATACTATTGGCAGCCACTAATATCCACCTTGAAACCTGTGAGAAAGTGACTGGGATTTTATTTTTATTTTTTAAATATATTTTATTGATTTTTTACAGAGAGGAAAGGAGAGGGATAGAGAGTTAGAAACATTGATGAGATAGAAACATCAATCAGCTGCCTCCTGCACACTCCCCACTGGGAATGTGCCCGAAACCAAGGTACATGCCCTTGACTGGAATCGAACCTGGGACCCTTGAGTCCACAGGCTGATGCTCTATCCACTGAGCCAAACCGGTTAGGGCGTGATTGGGATTTTAAAATTGAAATCAGGTACAGCACATTTAAATTGTCTCAGAATGGCACACCTTCTTAAGCAAAGGTACTTTGATGTGTGTGTGTGTGTGTGTGTGTGTGTGTGTGTGTGTGTGTGTGTGTGTGTGGCTTTAGTCAAAAGCCTTTCTAATCAAAATGTGTTCCAAGGACCAGTGGCATTGATATCCTGGGAGTTCGTTAAATATGCAGAATTTCAGGTCCCATCCAAGACCCATTGAGTCTGAATCAGCATTTTATCAGAATCTCAGATGATCTATATGCTCAAAGTTTGAGAAGTACTGTCTAAATGTTTTCAGAAACACGCAGATATTACCCATGACACGCATGCCCATTAAATAAGCTCTTTGTGAAAATCTATTTTTCTGAAATCCTGGGGAGAATCAAAGACAATACAGGTATGCAAGTATCTTTGAAGAGGAGAACATAAGCCAATTTCTGCTACATAAGAAAGAAAAGATTACTTGATCACATCTCGCAAAGAAATGATTCAGTAGTGGTCAGAGTCTTTTTAAGCTTTCTTTATAACCCTATTTATTATTGAATGCATATGAATTTATCACAAGGTTGTGGAAACAATGGAAAGCAGTATAAATAGAAGTGTTTTGTAAATTGCAATGCGCCATATAAACAGAAACTATAACTTGACTGGTCATCCCCAGGACACAAGCCCAAATCATCCTCTTTTCCTCATTCGTTCTCATATTTTAAATAAATCTACTGGCTCTGTAAAATATGGGATTTTTATCACTGAAATGTGTCAGAAATCTACCCCTTTTTTTCTTTTATTATTATTACTAGAGGCCAGGTGCATGAAATTCGTACATGGAAGGGGGGAAAAAGTCCCCTCAGCCCATCCTGCACCCTCTCCAATACGGGACTCCATGGGGGATGTCTGGCAGTCAGACATCCCTCTCACAATCCTGGACCGCTGACTCCTAATTGCTCACCTGCCTGCCTGCCTGGTCGCTCCTAACTGTTCCCCCTGCCCCCTCACTGGACTGTTTGCCCCTCACAGCCCCTGCATGCCAGCTTGAACGCCTCTAACTGCCCCCCCC
>PVJC01036453.1:0-17838 GCA_004026665.1 Murina feae | reverse complement strand
ATTTTATTAGGTATTTTTGTGTTAGATTAAAGAAGTTCACCTAGTGAGCTATACACACAGACACATACTTATTTTCTACATACTTTATACATGAGTGTTAGCAATTATTTTTTACAAGACTGCAAAAGAAGTATAATTAGCCACAGTTTTTCACAGCTCATTAGCATTATGATTTTGAGAAAAATGGTCTCAGATTGAGTTTAGCACTGCTATTTTCTTATTGTTAGCTGCTGAGAATAACAATAAATTCAAAACATTTAAATAGTAAGAGAAAATGGCATTTTTATGATAGGTTACATAATTAAAGGACAAATGATGGAGTTTTTAAAGCAATGCTTATTGTCTTTAATTTCCTAAAAGTCTATTTTCTAAAAACTTTTCTTATGATCTTGCTCTGTTTACACTCAACCATTAAAACCTTGTAACAGCAGCACAGGAAATGAGTGAGAGCAGGGTAGCCTGCCTGACCTCAAGACCTTCAGTTTTCACTTTGAAGACCTGAGAGCTAGTATGTATTGAAATTTTACCAGCATTTACTAAAGTGCAGTGGAAATAAAATCAGAAAAGACTTCTTCAAGTATTTTTTTTAATTTTTTTTATTTTTTACATTTTTTAAAATTACATAAAGCTTTACAAAGATTAGTACATATATCTCTTTTTCCCCCTGCCCTTCCGCCCGCCTCCCTACCCCCCAGTGTTTTGTGTCCATTGGTTATGCTTAAATGCTCACACAAAAGTCCCTTGGCTGATCTGTTACCCCCCCCCCCCCAACGTCCTTGTCCTTGTTGCTGTAATTTGACAGTCTAGTATTTTTTAAATATATAATTCAAATAGCTCATCATAGTATAGCAAGATTTAGATATCCGGTCAAGTTTTGACATTTTTCTGTAGTGTGTTCCACTTATCTGCTATCACATCACCTCCCATGTGGCTAGGAAGATGGGAATTTTCTGGGCAGGTAGAAGTAGGATCAAGTGTTTTTTCATTCAAGCATTCCTGGACCTAAATTGATAAGGTCAGCCAGGAGTTGTGTCAGTAGCTATAGTTGGTTATCTAAACTCAAAATTACAGGACACAGTGTTCTTAAGTTTTGAGTTGAACACTCAAATGTCGCAACCAATGTTTGTTTCATTTTGCAAAATACAGTAGTTCCTTTTTAACACTTTGACCCTTACAAAGAAATTTCAGTAGAGATCCAGAAAAGAGCATGTTTTTGAACTCCTCCCTCAGTATAGCTCTAAACGACAGTAAGTATTATATGCCCCGCTTTCCACAATTCTGGTAAGCCTGTTATTTGGGGAAGGAGACAGTCCAGACACCGAGAGACATACTGTGTTTGATAGCAGTAAACATGAGCTCAGCGGATAAAGTTCTAGTCCTGCCACCTATTAACTTTGAAGTAGGGTCTTCACCCTTAAGAGATAGAAAAGTATAGTTAACCATGGGTGCACTCGCTAATTCCCAGAGTAATGATGGGAACACAGGGTTCTCAAAGTTATAGCTCTATGAAGGTTTATGCCAGTGTCTGATGGCATCTCCATCATTTTTATCCTTTACACAAGGACTAGCACATTAATAATTCTTTTGCCTTATTTCCTAATAGCAAGAGTCACCCTGGTGGGCTTGCCTCAGTGGTTAGAGCTTTGGCCTGAGGACCAAAGGGTTGTGGGTTTGATTCCCGGTCAAGGGCACAGACCCAGGTTGCAGGTTCAGTCCCCTGGCCCTGTTAGGGGCACATGCCGGAGGCAACAGGTTTTATGTATCTCTCTTTAAAGATTAATGGAAAAAATATCCCCAAGTGAGGATTAAAAAAATAAATAAACAGAACAGATGAAAACTTTCATAACATGATAAAATCATCTATATCTAAAAAAAAGTCATTCTATCATCTGTGTCTTTGAGTTTTTTTGTTACTTTTTGTTTTACATTTCACACAAGTGACACACGGTTTTTGTACTTTTGCATCTGACTTATTTCACTTAGCATAGTACTCTCAATCTTCATCGATGTTGCCGCAAATGGCAAACTTTCATCCTTTTTATGGCTGAGTAATATTCCATTGTACATATACCACATCTTCTTTACCCAGTCATCTGTCAATTAACACATAGGTTGTGTCACTGTCTTGGCTATTGTGAATATGCTGCAATGAACTTAGGGGTTCATATATCTTTACAAATAAATGTTTTTATATTTTGGAGGAGTAAATAACCAAGAAGAAGAATTGCTGGATCATATGGTGGCTGCAGCCATTTACATGCCCAACAGCAGTGTACAAGGATTCCCTTTACTTCATATCCTCTTCAAAATTTTTTACTTCTTGTCTTTTTTATACTAGCCATTCTGACGGATCTGAGGAAGTACAGAGATACTTTTTAATAGCTGTAACCCATCACAAATATATATTATTTGTTTTATAAATACACACACAAGTGACTTAGAATAACATACATGGTTTGGTACCTTGTTTGTTTTTATTTAATAACTTAAACTTTCTTTTTAGGAAGTACTTACCTAGGCAATTGTGTGTATGAGAGTATCTCTTTGAAGGGATGGTTCTCAGGATACTCCTCTGTAACTTTCTATAGTTTTCCTCAATAGCTAGTGAAAAAAACAAGGTAACTGGTTCTTCCAGGAGTTGATGATTAAAAAAAAAAGTGAAAGGAGATCGACGCTATTATTTTATGTTTGGATTTTGGATCCTCCCAGAACATGCTGTTTCAGCTTCTTGGGCATCCTGTGAAGTGTCCCTCCTGTTTTCTAGAGAAAATGATATGTATGAATATACTTATCTCTCCTCCAACTCATCACAATATAATCTAATAAAAGAGTAATATGCAAATTAACCATCACTCTGAGACACCCAAGCCATGCCCACCAGCCAAGCCACACCCACCAGCCAATCACAGTGGCTGTATGCAAATTAACCCAGCCAAGATGGCAGCCGGCAACCATGAAGCTAGAGCAAACAGGAGGCTTCCATTGCATCAGCGATGGAGTTGAACCTGCCTGCCTAGGCCAGCCGGGCCTCTGCTCAAGACAACAATGTTTCAATTATAGAAGCCATGGAGCTGAAGCAAACAGGAGACTTTGTTGCCTGCCTAGGCCTCCACTCAAGGCAACAAAGTTTCAATTATAGAAGATAAATAAACCCCAGAAACCTGATTCCAGCCAGCCTTGCTGGGACGTTGGGTCAATGGGAGCTATGGCCAGCCTGCAAACAGCCCTCAGCCCCTCTTCCAGGCCAGGCACCCCAGTAGGGACCTGAACCCTGAAGGAACTGTGGGCAGCCTGCAAACAGCCATCAGCCCCTCACCCAGGCTGACCAGGCATGCCAGCAGGTGGACATCCCCAGAGGGGTCCCAGACTGCGAGAGGGCACAAGCCAGGCTGAGGGACCCCCTGAGTGCACAAATTTTTGCCCACCAGGCCCCTATTGTTGATATAATGATGTGACATTTAAAGGAAATCACAGAGATCTAGTCACATTTGCCTTTAAGATATATCTGGGAAAAGTCCTAAGCAAAATTGGTGTTCATGAGAGAGCTTCAATACGTAGGTTTAAGCTCCCCTTCTCTGTATGTGTTTTTAGGAGATAAATTATAAGGTTTCCTGGGTTGGTCCTATTGTACCCAGCACATTAGCACATGTTTTCAGCAAAGACTAGGACAGAAAATGAAAGTTTGAAAACAATTTATTGAATTCAGAATTTTTATTCCTAACAGGAGCATATCATATATAGAGTTACTTAATATTAAAAAAATATTAATATTAATTTAAAAATCACATAGTGGGTAAGAACACTGTTCCAGATGATTTTTACTGATGGACATTATTTGTCTTCAGTGTATAATTACATGACGGACTGGTTTCTAGAGTATCATCTACTTAATGTGAGTTTCTAAAAATGCCTTAATCATATAATTGCTAGTTTATCAAGTAGAAAATATAGGTCTGAGAACACTATCATTATGTCATTATTCTCCACAAAAGACTGTGAAACACACTGAAGAGGCCATTATGAAGCAAATAACAGTCTTTTCCATGGTGTCTAAATTTGCAAGGATTAAAAAAAAAAAAAGTAATAGCAAAGGAAAGACCTAAAGGCAAAGAGTTTAAAATCTACCAAGCAATTTATCCTGTGTCTCCATCAGTGAAAAATCAATTCAAACAGAGGAAGTGAATAGGAAGACTAGAACAGTGAAACCAGATTATCTAATTCCGTTCACTCAGCAGGTGACACTAATGTTTAATAACTGATTCACTAAATTTCATGTAGAAAGCCTAAAAGGAAGTGAAATAAACTTGAGACTTACTATATGAATTAGAATCCATTGTGCTTGTTATCATTGAGTGTAGCATCTTCAAGTATAATTGCAATAGATAATGATTTATATTTAATTGGTCTAGAGCTAGCAGGGACTAGGGCATATCATCTGAAATAGCTAAGTGATTAAATTCAAATCCAGCTTTATAGAACTCAAAGATTAATTTTTACTCAGTGGTTATTATGAGTCAGAAAATCTATTTATTTTCAACAAAATCTAGTAAATTCCAAGGTAAAACTGCTCCAGCTGTGCGTTTTCATGTGAGAAGACAAGACTTCTATAAAGTCTTTCTGTCAATATATGTTATGCCATATTCTCTCTCCCTCTCTCCACACATACATATATATGTATACATGTGTATATACACATTTCCCCCCTGATCCCTTGTTTAAAATAACTAGTTACAGCCATATCTCTGAGCAGAGGGAGGAAAACCAGAATATTAGATTTATGGATATCACTGAATTGATTTTCACCGATAGGGACACGGGATAAAGTGTTTCAATATTGTGGCCTTAAGATTAGATAATTATTTTTTCTGTTACTGTTTCTTCTGGTATTGTTTCTTCTGGTATTCTAGTTTACAACTAACATCCAGATAAGTTGTATATATTCATGTAATAAAAACATTTTTCTCCCATAAAATAGTGATTAAAAAAAATATATAGGTTGTTAAATCACGGTTACATTTTGCCATTTCATCCCCTTATTTCCTTTCACTTGTTAAAAAGAAACTGAAAGTAATATTCTAAGAAAGCGATGAGCTTTACACATTTTTACTTTCTGAAACGATTGAAGATGGATTCATTTCTGATCCTCCAGGTCTCTTAAGAAAGCCTGAGTCTGTCAGTGGTGACTGCATGGCTTACCCTGGGAGCCATGAAGAAGAAGGCAGAAGAGTCTGGGTTAAGGGGTAGACGACAGTGTGAATCCTGGCTCTGCCACTTACCTCTTTGAGACTTTGGTCAGTTTACTTAGCCTCTCTGTGCTTCAATTTCCCATGTGCCAATGGAGATGGTGATTTTAAGTACTGAGAGGAGCTTGAAGGCCATTATGTGCGCCAAGTGCTCGGAACTGAGTGGGGCGCGCGGCCCATGCTCATTAGACCTTCTTGCTTTTACTCCTCAGTGCTCCTTCTTGTCCTCTGGCTCTGCAGCTTTCCCTCTTCATCCTGTACCTTTACGTCTGATCGGGCTTTTTGGTAAAATAGTTGGTACTTAAAATATAAGTAGGACTTGTTTTTAAAATCTCTCTGCCCACTTCACTGCTGGTGAACATGGGAAAGTTCCTTAAGTTGTGCGCCATTTTTTTTTTTTTTTTTTTTGTATTTGTAGAAATCTGTTTTCTCATGAGGATTAAATGTCATATTAAATGTGAGAATACTTTATAGCTGTAAAATTTTAGGGATTTAGTTTGGCGTGTGAGCTATAGAAAGACAAAGATCATGTCCTTGTTTGTTTCCTTTTTGGAAGAGAAGTCATTCTTTCCTATTTATGTAGATCTTCATTTTGGAAAACTGTAAAATGCAATAATGTGGAGAGAAGAAAAATCTATATTTCTTCCACTTAAAGACAGTATTTACAGTTAACATTTTGATGTAGTTCGAGTTGTTTTCCATGTGTTATATTAATTACATTGTAGGAATGTAATTTGTATTGATCATGTTTTACTTTAATTTTTGCATATTGCTAGCACACTAACATGAAAATGTAATTCAAGCCATTATTAAGTCACTATTGTCAATCTCTCTTTCTGTGGGTATTAAATACACATGCATCTGTATGTACAATGCAGCTTCTTCTGCTAGTACATCTGCTAAGGTGCTGGGATTTCAAAATAAAGGAATCGATGAAGTCTCTGCCTTCCAGATCACGAAGTCATGTGGTGAAGACACAGATGATTAAAATGCAGCATGGCAAACGCAGTGCTGGTGTTAGGCACGGGCGATTATACGTCCGGAACAAACAAAATGTGTCTCCTGAGGTCAGGCGGTGTCATTGAAGTGCATGGCTGTGAAGAGTTAGGCGTAGTGGGGGGTGGAAGACATAAACCAAACTCTGGCAGTGGTTGATGCGTTGTCTGGGAGGTGGGAAGGCAGGTTAGGTCGGCAAGGACTAGATTGTGGGAGCACATGGTAGCTTCATGAAGATCCTAGCACTTTATTCTGAAGGGGAAGTGGGAAATGATTTCAGAGATAACCCGGCAGCTACATTTTAGATAGGTTATCCCGCTAGCTCTGTGGGGACGGAGTTGAGGGAAGTGGTATATGAAGCAGAGAGAACACTTATGTTCTATGACATTCTAGACTTTGCTCATGGAAGAGTTTCAGAAAATTAAGGGAAAATTTTAAAATAGCCTGTGATTTTTGTAGAATAATTTTGCCCTTCTCTGTAAACAGAACTTTATAGGGGGAAAATATAGTGGATGGAAAACTGGGAAAGAAAATAATGAAACCTTCCTTCCAGACTCTACATGCAAATGGGAAATGGAAACTATGCCCCTGGCAGACCATGGAGGGGGAAATTGCTTAACTACGGTACCTAGAGAATGGCCTCTTTAGAAGCAGCATTTTTATTTGGGGCTTTTATGTAGAGGCTACTAATTTAATCAACATGGCCATCTAGTTTTATCAGACATCATTATGTCTCCAATATCCCTATGGAAGAACTAGAAAGGAGAAATGCACAAAGTGATAAAATTAAGATACAAAAATCAAAGATCAACATTTTTATCCACTGATTGAAAAGGACTAAAAGCTGTCCTGTAGCCAAGAAATTAAGTAATTGCATAACAGCAAGTATGAACCTTGTTACTAACAAGCAGTGTTTTTCGTTATGAACAAACCAGTTCATTGAGAGCCGAAGCCAATGAGATAAACATCTTTTAGGTCCATAACTTTCTCATTAGACATTTCAGTGGTAATCTCAACATATTCTCTAATCTCATTACTCCTCTGGTTTTGTGCTGGCACAAAACGCCTCCAACTATGTTGAAGAAGATATTCTGGTAGTGGTTGGGACTTGGCTTTAAACAAGGAAAGGAATGATGAGGGATGGACAGTTATCTTACCGTATAGTTAGAGCACTAACTCTAGAGTCCACTGTTGATTAACGGTGGTGATGAAAATTATTTTCTTGTCTATTTTAATAAGCATTGGAGTAAAGAAGGCAGAGTGACACATTCAAATTTATATATGCTACGGTCTTACCTTGCCAGGGAAATCTGAGAGAGAAGAAGAAACTGCAGACTGGGAGAGTGAGCAGAAAAAGGCTGGTAGCTGTGGTACAGACAAGTATACGGTAGTCTTAATGGAAATAATTATAACTATTTCTGAACTCTGGATGTGATTTTGGGGGGTCAATGTCAGCTCAGCATTCTTTCATGATCCAATAGAAAATCAAGATGATCAGAAAAGCTTTTAGAAACCAACCAAGGTATTTTTATAAAGTCATTTTGAAAGTGGGATTTTTGAGCCCTGGCCAGTGTGGCTCAGTTGGTTGGGCATTGTCCCATGCACGAAAAGGTTGCTGGTTCAATTGCCAGTCAGGGCATATACCTACGTTGAAGGGTGCGTGCAGGTGGCAGCCAATTCATGTTTCATTCTCACAGTGATGTTTCTCTCTCTTTTCCTTCCCCTCCCCCTCTTTCTAAAAACCAATTTTAAAAAGTCTTAAAAATGGGATTTTGACACCTATATTATTAGCTATTATTTTGGATATTTACATCAAGAAAGCCAGCACATGGCAGAGAACGAGTCACTTCTCTTAGCTCCAAGAAGGAAGCTTGGAGACATAGAAATAAGTTAGCAAATGTTTGGAGCTGAGGTGGTGCAAAATGAACTTATAAACACACTGCCACATGTTTAGATAAACTTATAGTGATGGACTGTGGTTAGATTGGTGGGGAATCCAGGACACCCAAACCTTCCTGTACAACAGGCTTGGGAGTCAGAATGAATTTGAGTTTGAGCAAGTTACTTAAACTAAGTTAGAATCTGCTTTTTCTAAAATGAAAATAATGAATATGGCCTACCTCATAGGGTGAAGACTTCATAATACGTGTAAAGCTGAGATTAGTGGTTTTTATTCATCATAGTGCTTAGCACAGAGTTGGCACTTTATAGAGTGGTAGCTGCCTTTGTTATTATTACACTAGAGGCCCAGTGCATGAAATTCATGCATGGAGTGGAAGTGGGGGGTGAGGGTGGTGTCCCTCAGCCCAACCTGCACCCTTTCCCAGATTGGATAGGGTGCAGGTTGGGCTGAGGGACACCACCCACTTGAGGGATGTCTGACTGCCCGTTTAGGCCTGATCCCAACCTGATCCCACCAGTGGGATTGGGCCTAAATGGGCAGTCAGACATCCCTTTCACAATCCAGGACTGCTGGCTCCTGACCTCTCGCCTGCCGGTTGGCCCTAACCACTCTCCTGCCAGCCTGATCAATGCCTAACTGCTCCTGTGCCAGCCTGATTGCCCCTAACTGTTCTCCTCTGCAGGCCTGGGTCCCCCCCCCCAACTGCCCTCCCTTGCAGGCCTGGCCCCCCCCAACTGCCCTCCTCTGCAGGCCTGGGTCATCCCCAACTGTCCTCCCCTGCAGACCTGGGTCACCCCCAACTGTCCTCCCCTGCAGGCCTGGGTCCCTCCCAACTTCCCTCCCTTGCTGGCCATCTTGTGGTGGCCATCTTTGGCCACATGAGGGAAGCCATCTTGTGATGGTCAATTTGCATATTACTCTTTTATTAGATAGGATAATTCTTATGTAATATGCCTGTGTGCAATTGTCTGAGATGAGTGCCTAGGATAAACGGGCCACAGGTCTGATTTAATAAACCATTTCTTAGGTACAGTCTCGTATATGTCAGGGTAGACTCACTGCTATAATGAATTACTTCCACATCTCAGCGGCTTAATATAGAAAAGATTTATTGTTCAAGTTACAGCCCAGTGAGGATTGGCAGGGTCTGGCCGGGGACAGGAGCTCCATTTCATATAGTTATTCCAGGACATAATTCCTTTGGTCCAGCATCTCCCCATCCCCAAGGGCTTCTGGACTCTTCTCTTGGATCCGTGGCATTGAAACAGCTGCTGATAGAAGAGAGAAAAATGGAAGATTTACGGACCAGCCCTGGAGGCTCTTTCTATGACTCCTGTCCACAGTTTATTGTCTGGAACTGAAATATATGGCCCATCCTCACTGAATTGAAGACTGGGAAGCCTAGTGTAGCTGAGGGCCCAGAAAAAAAAAATATTTGCCACAGATCTCTTCCTGAGCTTTTATCTATGTATCAACCAGAATAGAAAGTAGAAATAAGAGATTCCTAGAGTGTATCACGGCATGCTCAAAGTATACTGGTAAAGCAAAGACTTGATCGATTATATTAGGTGATTAATCATTCTAATAACTAATCATTGGTTTCAATAATAAAATGTGGTAAACTACTCATTTAGAGAACATAATCATATTCCTTCAGGTAGGATGGCGTAGCAAAAAGTGCATGGCCTTTGAGATGACAGGCTTGGATTTATCTTGGAGGCCCCACACTGACTACCTTGTGTGAGCCGAGGCTGGTTAGCTACCTCTTTATGCCTTCATTTTTCATCTGAAAAGTGAAATATCCTTTCTTGAAAGTGAGAATTAAATGAATTACAGTTGACAAAGCATCTAGCTTAGCAGCTAATCTTTTCTTTTAATGGTGATTATTATTTGACTTACATACTCATCACTTTTGAGAGATTTTATTAGCCCCAAGAAACTTGGACTCAGCTAAGATAAATGAATTCTTCAAGTGTAGCCAGATCTAAACCCACTTTTTCTGATTCAAAATACCATGATCTTTATTGTACCAAGAAAAGACATCAGAAATGTGTCAAAACATGATATAAAAGAACCTGAAAGGCAAGCACTTAAAACATATATATGGAAGTACATTTAACTGTGGCTTACTGAAAACAGCACAAGGCAAGTCTAAACTAAAGAAAAGAAAATCCTCAAACATTTCAAATATTTACCCATCACTTTAAAGTCTGGGCCCCATCCTCCTCCCAGATTATAAATTAAGCTGTGTTTTCCAACTTAGACAAGCTTTCTATCTCTTGGGAATGAAGCACAGTATGATCCTTTGTGGTTCATCTGTAAGCCAAACAATGCAGAGTTCTAAGATATCCAAACTGCCTAACTGAAAACATCAGGCTACCCTAAGCCAGCAACCCAACATGCATGTGTACTGTACATCCCCTCAAAGATAACTAGTAATTGATAGTGCTAAGGAAATGACATCATTTCTAGGTAGGTAGTATCTTTAATGTCCCATGACCCTTACTTAATTTGGTTGGTGAGAGTTCTTTTAGGAGTCACAGTTGAAACATGCACTTAATTTATTTTATACCCTGTTTTACACCTTTTTTTTGCAAGCATTATATTCACAACTATTAGTAAACCAGTGTCTGCATATCTTCTCATGCTTGCCTTGGTATTTCGTATACATTTTTCTCACCCACTTATAACTTGGCTTCACACATTTTTTTATATTTCCTTTATACTCTGCCTTCTCTGCTAACAGACAAAGTAGAAAACAGTAACATTTATATTTGGAATCATTGCTAAATGATTACTAAGGAATAGTAAAGGTAAGAAAACAGAGCTCATTATTGGCAAGTTAAGATATCAACTTAAAATCAACCAAGCATCAGTTTATCAAATAACAGTATTAAATTGTCAAGTTTGTATTTTAAACCTTTTTTTTCTATACCAGAAAATAGAGGCCTATTTATCAAACCCATTTGTAACCACATCCAAGTTGGTACATGCGTATTATAAATCAAATGATCTTTTTTGAGCTGATATTAACTCCTTTGAAATTTTGTTCTTGAATTAAAAACAAGTTAGCTTCTTCAGTCTCCTCTATTTGAAAACTATGTTTCATTAGACTATGTTATCTGGAAGAAACAAGTTTGTCCAGCCAAAATATTAAGTTAAACTGATGTGCTTTGAAAGTGAATTTAAGGGATCACAAAAAGAATATATGCCGAAAATATGAGTGTTAGGACTGTTTATCCTATCACACAAGCACAGGAAAATTCAAGCTGTATATATTTATATAACTAGGGTTACTGCTAAAATATTTAACCAACATAGCACAGGAAACAACTGTAATCATAACAGACATATTATTTACTGTATGCTATTCTGGTGCATATGATTAGATCTCTGTAAACATCAAAAATAGGAACACATTTGCCAGCAGGCTATTGTATTTCTGTATTATCAAACTGTAGCTTAACATTATTTCCAACAAAATGACTGATTTTATAAATTAAATGTTATTCTAATTTTTCATTGTAATCAATACAAGCTGTGTTAACAAAAATTATTGCCACATCTACTACTGACTGGAATAATTAGTTGTAATTCTTCTACAGGGACATAAATAACAGGCTATTGATGCCAGACTGACTTGCATAGAGAAGCAATCATAATTTGAGGGGCTATATAGATCTGTTGTAAAGATGTTTCTAAAGTATGATATATAACTAAAATATACTCACATACCTACAAAAGACTTTTACTCTCAAGACTATTTTTAGATTATTGTAAATATATAACTTGTTTAGACCTCACATACTGTAATTACATCTGTATTGCATCCATAATGTATGTATTAGATTGAATACATCTACTCTAATAAAAGAGTAATATGCAAATTAACCCTCACTCCATTACACCTAAGCCACGCCCACCAGCCAAGCCATGCCTGCCAGCCAATCAAAATGACTGCATGCAAATTAACCCAGCCAAGATAGTGGCCAGCAGCCATGGAGCTAGAGCAAACAGGAGGCCAGAAATGGAGGAAACTGCCTGCCTAGGCCAGCTGTGGCTTCCGCTCAAGGCAACAAAGTTTCAATTATAGAAGATAAATAAATCCCAGAAACCTGCTTCCAGCCAGCCTCACTGAGACCTTGGGTCAATGGGAGCTGTGGCCAGCCTGCAAACAGCCCTCAGCCCCTCACCCAGGCTACCTAGGAACTCCAGAGTGGACCCAAACCCTGAAGGGGATGTGGCCAGCCTGAAAACAGCCCTCAGCCCCTCACCCAGGTTGCCCAGGAACCCCAGTAGGGACCCGAACCCTGAAGGTGATGTGGCCAGCCTGAAAATGGACCTCAGCCCTCACCCAGGCTGGTCAGGCACCCCAGAAGGGACCTTAACCTTGAAGGGGATGTGGCCAGCCTGAAAACGGCCCTCAGCCTCTCACCCAGGCTGGCCATACCTCCATGGGGTGAGGGTTCCCACTGGGGGCTTGGCCAGCCTGCAAACAGCCATCAGCCCCTCATCTAGGCTGCCCAGGCACATCAGCAGGTGGACATCCCCCTAGGGTTCCCAGACTGTGAGAGGGCACAGGCTGGGCTGAGGGACACCCCCCGCCCCCCCTGAGTGCACAAATTTTTGTGAACTGGGCCCCTAGTTTTATATAATTTTTAATAGCCATATATTTATATAATTTATACTCCATGTGATTTATATATAAATATATATTATATTATTGTTATATAAGATGTATAATTATAAAATATAAACTCAGAGAATACTATAATAGTTATATAGTTTTATAACATACATATCACTTGGTTGAATATTGTATATTGAAAGAGAGACAACAGGCAGCAGTGTATTGGAACTGATGAATCAGCTCCACATGTTTCAGCTCTGAGGTCAGCCCTTTACTAACTATATAACTTAGGGACTCTACTTCCTGGAAGTCTCAGCTTTTTCAACTCTAAATATGGAAAAATAACATCCTCTAAGGCTTTTGTGAGAATAAAAATCTAGACACTTATCGGGGTAGCTGGCAATTGATAAGCACAAAGTACATAGTAGATAAAACAGAAAAGGAAGGCAGGAGCAGTTCACAGTAGCAGGAAGTGACTTTGTTAGTATTAATATACTCCCTTACATTTTCACAATTCTAGTTATCAGATTGAACTACTTTATGATATGTAACTTGAGTTTTGAAAACAAAGCATGGACTTTGAAATTCTAAAACAAGAATAAAATAATTTGATGTTTTCAGAGAAGCAGTGGAATGGTTATTCTGGAATAACTCAGGGGACTGAGGCTTAAGAGAATAGAAATGACCAATACAAGGGAAGATTTGCAAACACATCATTTTTAATGTATGGTTTGTGATTGCAGAATTCTCATAGAATACTTTGTGTGGAAGATGCTTATTTAAAATGACTCTTCAATTTTACAGAGTTCATATCAGGGTTAAGCCCAGTGAATGTAACATGAGACAGTTGATGTGTAAAACCAAGCCACAATGTCAAAGCTTTCCAAATACTATTTGGCTTTCAAATAACAAAAGAATTCAGTTAACAGTTCTCCATGTGGCTTGCCTCAGTTCCACAGTCAGTAGTCCCAACAGAAATGCTAATGGGAAGCCTCTGAAATAAGCATCACTGTGAAAAAAAGTGTGCTTAACTTTGCTTCTCAAACTTGGAAGTCAGTTAGCATTTCTGGTTTCACAGCCAGATATTTAAGGAAGGAAAGTAGTCTTTGGGAATCTTAGCAATTACTTCAAGTATAAATAGCACGTAATATTTTTATTTCATTCAAGGTTAACAGTTGTACAATAAGAAAACAAAAAGGAAAATTTCTCTATTTGATTTCTCAAAAGGAGATTTTATTTGGTATATTTAGAAAAGGGAAATTTAAAAAACTGATATAGCAATGTTTATATTTATTGATTTTATCATTATATTAAATTTGCCTAGAATATCTGAATTGCCTAGAATATCATATTATCTAAATATGCTGTATTCACATGATTATTTTGCTCAAGAAATTCAAAGTGCTTTGTATAGATGTAAACCTCTGTGTTTACATCTGAATGTCAAACAGTTCGGTTTTTTAACATTCCTGCAAGCAACATTTTGATATTCTTTTGCATAAGACTCTCAAAATACGAAAGTAATCCAAGCTCATTTCCCCTCTACCCTTTAAGGGAATTATTGTCAGCTTTTCTTGTTGATGGAAATTAGAACACAGTTGAGGTTAGTGGCATGTCTCACAATTGTAAAGGCAGTGGCACAACAAAGGCAAATATAAAAAACATATAGAAGGGAGATCCCCATTTCCCTAAAATTGAAAGACTTGTTGATGTAATGGGTGAACTAGGAGACTTTTAATGCAGAATAGAGAGAGGGTAGAGGATGCTTTAAATGAACAGTTATAAGTCTTGAGGTTTAAAAAAGGATTTGTATTCCTTTTTAGAGAGAGATGAAAGGGAAAGAGAAACATCAAGGCAGGGCAGAATGTTGATCAGATGCCTCCTGCTTGTCCCCTACTCAGGACTGAGCCCACAATCTGGGTATATGCCCTGACCAGAAATCGAATCAGCACCTTTTTGGTGCATGGGATAATGCCTAACCATCTGAGCCACACTGGCCAGCGCTAAAGCTTGAGTTTTTGAGACAGGTCAGAAAACAAATTTTCTATGGGAACCAAAGAAACAGGGCTAAAACAGCAAATGTATCTGTGCTTCCACTATGTTCCACTTACTAGACAGCATGGTGAGCTAGGCTAAGACTCTGGCAATACAGAGGAAACAAATGGATTCAGAAAAGTTCATTGGTGACTAATCAACAAAAGTTGATTGGTGACTAATCAAGTGATGGCTTGAAAGTCCTAAAAGATAGATGTCTGCAATTTAGACCACTGATAACTAAGAGAATATGCCATCAACTGAAATAAGCAATAGAAGTTGGCAGAAAAGATGGTGAATTGGCAATAGATTGGAGTAGGAAAAAATAGACTGTTAAGATGTGAATAATGTAGATAAAATATGAGGAAGAATTTTTGGTGGAGGAAGCCTATGACAGCTTTATAATAGGATATTTAGGCAAACTGGAAAAATCTTTCTATGATGGTCTTTAAAAATAGGATAGTTTTCTGAGATGGCTTAAGTGTAGCATTGCTTATGATAAGTTATATTTAGTGATTTCTCAAAGTCCATCGAAAGCCTGCTATTCTTTGAAGTTCTTAGACTGAGTGCACTTGGCTTATGAAATGGATGTTGGCTATGGGACATAAAAATATGAAGGATTTGAAATGACCTTTTAAATAGGAGAGGAATCAGCCACGCTTTCTCAGAGGGGTAAATGTGCTGTAACCTTTCCACATCTTATAGATTATTGTGCTTTTAAAGACTTAAGGATCTGCAACTTCATCCATGTCTTAATCATATGTACCCAGCATGTCTGCCAAGGCAGTTATAGAGAAGGAACATTGCTGTATGAGAAGGCAGCATTTACATCAGAGAACCAGGAGGACTCCAGAGCTGAGTTTTCATCAGCAGCAAAAGGGGGTCAATGAGTCTGACCAAGTTGTTGTCCCAACAGTTTCCTGTTGAAGTTTTCTCTGTAACCTAAATAAATTACATTTAATGTTTTCTTTTAGTTTTCTAGCTCAATTGGTAAATAGCTATGTTTTCATCATTGTTGGTTTTTCTAAAACATAATCATGGTTTCAAAATAATTTTAAGAAACAGTGGTTTTAAGGAAAATACCATATTTCAGCCTGTTTTATTATGAGAAAAATGAGAGTGACCACATATGATATTTTAAAATCCTGCTTTGAACTTATTGTAGGCTAAGGCCCAGAGAAACTATTTGTGCTGTAGAAATATGTAACTCTTGGTAATCTAAACCAAATCAATTTTCTATATTTCAATAGTTTATTTATAGCAGCTCCCATTGACCCAACATTCCAGCCAGGCTAGCTGGAATCAGGTTTCTGGGGTTTATTTATCTTCTATAATTGAAACTTTGTTGCCTTGAGCAGAGGCCCAGATGGCCTAGGCAGGCAGTTTCAACTCCATTGCTGGTGCAACGGAAACATCCTGTTTGCTCTAGCTCCTTGGCTGCCAGCCACCATCTTGGTTGGGTTAATTTGCATACAGCCACTGTGATTGGCTGGTGGGTGTGGCTTGGATGGTGGGCATGGCTTGATGTAATGGAGTGAGGGTCAATTTGCATATTACCCTTTTATTAGATTAGATTTTTCTTGATTTCAGAAAGGAAGGGAGAGAGGGGAGAGAAAGATAGAAATATCAAATGATGAGAAAGAATCATTGATCAGCTGCCTCCTGTATGCCCCCTACTGGGAATCGAGCCCACAACTTGGGCTTGTGTCCATGACTGGAATCAAACCTGGGACTCTTCAGTCCACAAGCTGATGCTCTGTCCACTGAACCACACCAGCTAGGGTTATGGTCTTTTCTTTATGGTCCATAAATTTATTTCAATGACTATTACAGAGCAGTTAGAAGGATATGGGCTAGAAGTTATTAACATTACTAATTTTATCAAACTAGAGAAAAATTGGTAGTAATTATTTCTATAGAAACATAGCAGTGTGATCTCAATAAAGCCTGCTAAAGTAGCCATTTGAGAATGGTAACATCTCAGTCTCTATTACACAGGATGGAGAAGGTCAACAAGGTTGAATTTTCATGCACTGGCTCCTGGGTCCATAGAGGAAGCGATGCTGAAATGAAGAAGCCATTCGGGGGTATATTCACAAGCCTCTCTGTGGGTATGTCTCCAGTTTTAAATGTAGAAGCATTTTGGCACCTGCAAGATTTTGCAGCTTCGTGAGCAGTTTGAAACAGGAATTTTGGTATATGGAAGTCTCCTAGCCAAGTGCTGGCATACTGCAAATGAATTAGAACTATTCTCACTTTCCCTTGCAGTGTTAATTAGGTCATGATCTTGTTCTATAATCTATGCCCATTACACAGAGAACTAGGCGATCAAATTCTTGATGAAAAGTTATGCAACTTAATTTGTGTTACAACCATGCTCTTATCAGTGTTTTGGAAAGGATATGTACTTATCCATGATGTATTGACAGCTGGATCCTAGAGTATAAATGAGAGACAATGATAGAGAAAGACAGAATGGTAAGGTAAATTATGATAAACCCTTATCTGACATGACAGTGAAGCTAGATTTTATTGTAAGACAACGAGGAACAATTGAATGATCAAGAGAAGCACTTGGAGAAGAGGTGAAACAGTAGAGGTCTTTTAGCTCCATACAGCCCTTTGGTTATACCTGAGTAATGTTTTGAACTGTGATGTCCCGTGGCAAGGGTGATGCTGGCTTGGAATACAAGCTGTTTTGCACCTACTGTGTCATACCTGGCACACTCTACATGTTTACATTTATTGCATGGCCCCCTACAGGCATTAGTGTTTGTAATTTTTGATCTAGAAGTATTTCTTCAAACACCATGTAGAAACCCTTTGTCTTTATGTTGCATAAATATCACCGGGTCTGACAAACCTATAAGTTCAGATGAAATCTCATTAATATTAATGTTAAATAACTGTGGTTCTTCTACACACCTGACTCTCGAATATAAGCACTTTTTTTTCTCTGCACATAGACAGGGATGTCTCCCATGTGCAAGAGAAAAATAACTTCACTCACGTGTTTTCAGCTCCAGCAAGTC
>PVJC01036452.1:5169-17819 GCA_004026665.1 Murina feae | reverse complement strand
TGGTCCTTTTTCATATCCTCAAGGATCTCACTACATTTATGAGCAGTTTCTAGAAAATTCTTGAAAAACCTTTTAACTATGGTTTTGAACTCTATATCCAGTAGTTTGCTTTCCTCCATTTCTGTCATTAGTGAGCTGTTTCTTTGTATCCACATTTTGGCTCCTTCCCTGTGTTGATAGAGTGGCTTTCTGTGCTAGGTGTCCTATAGGCCCAGTGGCTCAGGCTCCCCAATCACCTGAGGTGGACACTCTTGATGCACCCCTTTGTTGGCTGTGTGCAGTCTTGTTGTAGTTAAGCCTTGATCGCTGTTGGTATCACTGGAAGGAATTGACCTCCTCCAGGCCATTTGGCTGTGAAAATCAGCTGTGTCTATGGTAGGAGAACTTCTGTGCTGGAGACACCCTTGTTGGGCAAGACTTGCTTCAGTTGGGCTTTGGTGCTCACTGAGTCTGCCCCCTGAGTATGTCCTTATGGATCTGAGGAGTTGTAATCTGGATAGTCCCACTCTGACCACTGGGTACACTGGCTCTTGGATCTCTAAGGAGGTGCTAATTTAGCCTCTACCTGAGGCTACCCAGCAGGAGCTATGGAGAGATCTGCAGATTCCTCTTCTTTGGGGTTTGGAGGTGCCCAGATGAGGTCCAGCTGTGAAGCAATGCGGCTACTGTGGGGCCTTGGGCCTTCTTTTGGATGTTCTGGGTCTCTCTAACCCAGCTACAGTTGGTTAGATAATTTTAGATTGCAAAGGGCCAGGCCATTCATATGCAAAAGCCTCTGTGTGCAGCTTGGGTGGGACAGGGTCTCAGGGAATCAATAGGGCAGAGCTAACAGCTATGGCTGATCCTCAGCGCTGCCCTAAGAGGCCCAGGTCTCAGTGTTCCATAGTAATCGCTGCAAGCACCTCTGAGAGAAAGCCACCCTCGAGTTCTGCCTGATGCCAGACAGTCCACTTTCTCTCAGTATGAGTCTGGGTCCCCAGAGACTCGCCTGGGACTGGAGTTCAGAGCAGGGGGGAGCTTGTATCTCCCCCCAGATCGAAAAAGACAACCGCGTCCTCAGTTGCCAGCCCTTTTGTATGCCTCCATACCTCTGCACTTTACTTCCGTACCCCCTCTGAGTCTTGGTGTGCTTTTTTCTTTCCTTCTAGTTGTAGAATTTCCACTCAGCCAGCCTTCCTGTGGTTCTGGGTGATGTCCATTTTGTCTTTTAGTTGTTGTTTTGAAGTGGTTGTGCGAGGCAGCAATTTCAGGTGTTTACCTATGCCGCCATCTTGATTTCTACTTGCATGCCCATGTTTCCTATGAACTTCATAATCAGCCTTTCAAATTTTATTTTTAAAATAACTATTGATATTTTTATTGGGATATTAACTTCTTAGATTTACTTTCAGATCTTCCTGAATACAATACACTACCTATGACCCTTAGGTCTGATGCAGCCTCGCCTGGTGCTGGCAAAACAATGTATTAAAAAGCTCAGTGTCTGCTTGTGTGCATGGTAATTGAGATTTTTGTATTCATTCAGTTAATAGGTATTATGTATTCTCTCAGTGTTCCTACTTGTAAGATGTTTGTGATCTCTTTCAAAGAAATTAGAAGGGGAAACAGATCGTTCAAATGTGAAAAACTTCCAGGAGGATACTGCTGTGATTGAAAACAATAGCCTCCAAACCTGCCCCCAACTCCATTCCTCCTGCCTCCAATCAAAGGACACCCATCACCAATGCTTAGTGCGTATGACTTGCCCCACTTTGCCTTCAGGTTTCTGATAAACGCTTTCTGTTCTTCATACTCTAGCCCCTTGCTACTCTTGTAGAAATGCACTCTTGTCTCACACCAGACCTGCTGGAAAGTCTACATTTCAAGAAGACCCTGAGGGAGTTCGTAAGCACCTTCAAGTGTGAGAAGCAAAATATTCGTGGTTCTCAAAGTGTGGGCCTGGCAGCGGAAGTGGCATGACCTAGAACAGTGGTTCCCAACTTTTTTTTTGGCCACGCCCCACCTACGCATCTCTGAAATCCTGATGCCTGCCCTCGCCCCATGACATGTAATTCTTATCGTTCAAAAAGTGAACTATTCACATGGAGGAAGCCTAACAGCCATTAACTTGGTCTAAACAAGCTTCCAAAGAACATGGTGTCCATGAAGAGGAAAATAAAAGAATGAAAGGACAGTTGAAGTCCTGAGGAAGCAATCACTAAGAAACTGTTAAAATGATAATAACAATATGAAGTGATATGAAAAAATAGCAAATAATGTTTTAAAACATAAAATAGAATACTAAAATCATAAATATGTCACAATATATTTACATACTGTATATGAGGCCCCTAGAACCATAAGAAATGCAAAAAATTCACTGTTAATAACTCATTCTTGAGTTGCCCCCCTTAAAAGTCAAATTGCCTCCCTGTGGAGCTTGTGCCCACATTGGGAACCACTGATCTAGAGCCATGTAGCAAATTCAAACTCTTGGGCCCAACCCTCACCCTCCTGAGGCAGCAGTGCTTGGGTTCCATCCAGGGGTCTGTTCTGAGCAGCCCATGCTCCAGGTCAGGAATGCGGTCCTGGCCAGCTACTGGGATCACCTGGGGAGCTCTGACACCCTATGCATAGAGGGCATCCTAATAAATTACATCCGAATATCAGGGCTGCAGGCCAAGGAGTCAGTATTGTTAGTTTTCCAGGTGATCCCAATGTGAAGGCCAGGGTGAGGGCCTCTGCTCTGCCATGAACAGTGCTTCTCACACCTGGCTCATCAGAATCGCCTGAGGGTCTTCTTTAAAAAGTACCGATGCGGCCCCAGCCTAGAGCATGGGCCTGTGGACTGAAGGGTCAGGATTTGATTCCAGTCAGGGGCACACACCAGCGTGGGGAGAGCAGGAGGCAGCTGATCGGCGATTCTCTGTCATCATTGATGTTTCTATCTCTCTCTCCCTCTCTCTTCCTCTCTGAAATCAATAAATATATATTTAAAAAATAGTAAATTAAAAGTACTGATGCTGAAAGTCTCCTGCAGAGATGGAAGTTGGTCTGGATGAAGCCGACAATCACTTTTTAAAAGTGTGGTTTCTCGGGTGATTCAAACCACTGCTCTAGAAATCCCGTTTCCCCACATAAACCTCAAGTCACACTAAGGAAAACAAAGTTTGGATGTAAGGGAAGAAAGGCATTTTCAATTCCCATATAGTTACTGGGTCTGTGCAGTGCGTTAGGCTAGTTACTATGAAGATTAAAAAATAAGTGCAAAGCATAGTTCCTGCCCACAGAGAATATATAACCTGTATTGGCAGAAAAGACCACACATTTCCCGTATAAATAATTACTTAAAAGTAATATATTCTATGCTACTGACTATACTATAATTTTTAAAGTTACATATATCACTGTTAAGTCAAACTAATTTTTATTATTTTTAAAAGAATGGGAATAAAGATGAAAGGAATATATGTTAGAAATGATTATAAATCAACTTTGAATACAATTAGCAATCAGCCCTTAGATATTTGAACCTGGAAAAAGCAACAGACAAGGCCAATGGCCAAAGAATAATTCATGAGCTCAAAGGCAGAGATCTCAACCCAGTAGTGTTTAGTAAATTAAATGGTTTGCAAAGAACTTATATGCACATATGTATAAGCCTTGGACACAGACAATAACCACTAAAATGATTACCTATTAAGGTATCAGCACTAAAAGAGCTTATAATAAACATTTTCTCTTTCATCATTAGAAATATAACTATTTATTTTGGCCTCTCCTTCTATACTGGCTTCTTTTGAGAACACATTAAAAAACAATTAAACATATCCTAGTCTGGTAGAAATAACTAGCTCTAAACATTTTTCACATATATTGGACTATAAAATGTATTTATAATTTTAAGTGAGCAGTCAAAATTCAAAATTTCATGTACATTTTATGAAACAAAAAGTACATTAAACATCTAAAAATGGGTCAAAACGGTGAAAACTCTATTTGAATTCAGTTACTTGTTTTTAGAATTCAGCTAAATATACTACACCCACTTCTTTAGTTTATTATTAGGTACAAAGGCAAGGATGTGACATATGCTTTAAGACTATAAAAGGAGCTTCTTTTTCTTTCTTTAAATGTGAGGATATAATTGGCTGTATTCAGTAATTCATGAGTTGGGCAGATCCATCTAGCAACTGAAAGGTGCTCCCTTAAAAGGAATTTCTAAATCGAGAAAATAATCACAAATGTTCATCCCATCTCTCTTGTTCCATCAGAAAGTACAGATTAAAATAGGTTACAGCACCTTCAATGATACCAACTTAGAGTTGGAGGTCTAAGGGAACTCCCATTTAATGTAATAACCTCTCCTTCATATTTGAAAATAACCCGCAATAGAAGATGATGAATCTCAAGCTGTTCCCCCAATAAGGGTGGTGGATACACCAATCCAGCCATACTCCTTTCTTACATCCACAGCCATATTCAATAGGAGGTAGGCTGATATGATCTATCTGTGTGCCCATTAGATAAAATTAAGTTTACTGGCTTCAGTCTGAGAAAGACAAGTATCACATGATCTCACGTATATGTGGATGAACGCAATGGACCCAGAAACTCAAAAGCCTGGAAAAGACTGACAAGCCTCAGGGAAAGGGGAGTGGGGAGTGGGGAGTGGGGAGTGGGAAGAGATTGACCAAAGAACTTACACGCATATACGCATAACCCCTGGATATGGTCAACAATTCTATGAAGGCCTTGGGGGCGTGGGTGGGGTCAGTGGAGCAAAAAAAAGGAGACACCTGTAATACTCTCAACAATGAAGATACATTTTTTTAAAAGTTTACTGGCTTCAATAGATTTTAAATCCATTAACCGGGATAGAATTACCTTCAAAATGGTCAGATGAGAAAGGGAGGACATTTATTATTGTTCTAGCTTTATAGGTGGGGGGACTAAGGTTTAATAATAAAGGGCAGTGTCGTAGTTCTCTGTGGGGGTTTGAGAGGCTGTATCTGCCACCTTCCCAGGACCACCCAACCAGTGTCAGCTCTGACTGAGTCACTTCTGGATGTGAGCTGCTGTCAGTGAGTGTGTCCTGCCATCCAATGTGCTGAGGGCAGGGAGCAGGGTTGAAACTCAAGGCTCTGGCGGAAACCAAGGCAACCCACATGGAGTCCAACCTTCGTCAACTCCATCTCCGGGAGCATGCATTTACAAACTCCACGGGCCCTTGAACAAAACCATTTTGGAAGTAATAATAGAAATACATCAATTACAGAACTATAACCATTCATGACTTTTATTTTGCTCTTAGGAATTTGTGGAATAATTTCCTTCATTCTCCAACGAGGGGCAAGGTGTAGGGCATTTGACTTCCTCAGCTAGGTGTTCATAGTGACATCACTATCGCAAACAAGTGCTATCCAGCCATTTCAAACCAAGGAGATTCCAGTTTAGCGTTTCGGATGACATTTAAAGTAGCTGCTACATACCTGTTCTATGTGACTTTCCTCCCTTTTCTTAGTGTGAAGTTGAAGATAAGAGTCCAGTTTCGGGGTGGGTAATCCCAAAGTCAGCTTGTTCTTTTCCACAAAATATTGTTTGGACTTCCTTCGCCGACGGCCCCGTGATCTTGGCCAGAAGACCTCGTTGTGTGAACTTGAACTCCGCACGTACTGAGAGAGGTTGCTGGACGTCTCTGCCAGGTCCCTGTCGCTCAGCCCCGAGACCCGGGTGCCATGATGGGCACCATGATCAGAGTTTGGGCTTAAAAACTCACTACCAAGTAGGGAGGCTTCGCTCTGTGGGCTCCTGTCCTGCGGGCCGTTCCCTGCTGAGGGGCCCGTGGAAGTCTCCGAGGGGAAGAGCGGACCCCGCGCCAGCTCATCGGCAGAGCCGCCTGCAGACTCCGGCGATGCTTCCACCATCAGCGTGTGCCCCTCCTCTCTCTTGCTCCTCCAGTTTGGGTCATATCGGAGATCTGAGTATTTGTCTTCTTTGGACTGTTGGCTGCCCAAAGCAGAAAGAAATGTCACGTACTTGATCAAGATCAATTTACTCATTGTGTTTAGTTGATCATTTAATTTGAAATCAATCTCAACCTTTCCCCTATAATTTTCCTTTTACGATTGACATGGTAAAGACCTATCTTGGACTCCAATGAGGCCTACACACCACACATAAGGGTAAAAAGGTCTTCACTCTCCTGGTTTTATAAAACAGGGAATGAAAACGGGACAGTTAATCTCTAAAGGCCAGGAAGCAGCTGAGAGACAAGTGTCTCTAATGTTCAACCAGCCAGTGCCTGCGGCTCAGGCCCCTCTTACTGTGCCCCC
The DNA here is from genome assembly GCA_004026665.1 of Murina feae. Lineage (NCBI taxonomy): Eukaryota > Metazoa > Chordata > Mammalia > Chiroptera > Vespertilionidae > Murina > Murina feae. Next base: position 11,505 of record PVJC01036452.1, on the reverse strand, counting down.
GGGAGGGTGTCCTGCAGATGCAGTTGACCTCACGCTCTGATGGGTCAGATGTGCATTCGGCTACTTATCCGGGGAGGGAGTGTGGCCGTCACCTGGACACCTGTCTCCGTCTGCTCCCTTTTGGGGCAAAGCAAGATTTACCCCAACTGAACTCCTACACAGATTCATTCCCTTGGTCAATGACTTTACCTTTTAAAAAATTGATTTCAGAGAGGAAGGGAGAGGAGGAGAGAGATACAAACATCAATGATGAGAGAGAATGATCGATAAGACTGCCTCCTGCACCCCCCCCCCCCCCCCCCCCCCCCCCCCCCCGCCTGGGGATCTGCAACCTGGGCAGGTACCCTGGCCAGGAATCGAACCATGACCATAGGTTGACACTCAACCACTGAGCCACACCGGAAGGTCACTGATTTTACTTTTCAATGCACATCGCGTTGGTAGAGTTCATGGAACGTACTAGATACAGAAAGAGCCCCGACCCCTAGAATCAGAAGGCGACTCACTGGAAAGCCCGTGGCCCACACTCTCTGGCTGTCAGGTCTAAACACACAGAAGCCTCAGCAGACAGGGCAGCGTGAAGTGTACGCTGCAGGGCAGCCCTGTTTGAATAAAAGGGTCAACAGATGTCCTGGTTGAGGGAAGTGACCTTCAGGGAAGTCCATGCCATGGCCCCAAACAGTCTTCTCTGTTCCCCAGGGCAATCTCAACGCCACGCACCTCCTCCTTACGCAAGAGAGAAGAAGAACGCTGGCAACAGGCGTGCTTAATGGGCCTTTGATCTTAGAAAGCTAAATGGGAGAGATTTCCTCCCCAGCTCAGGAGATGCAATTCTCTAATCAAAAAGGAAATGGAAATCAGCCAGGCCTTTATGCTATTGATACTCCCGTTTGCGGAGGACATGATTTCATGCTGGGTAAACACACCGATGGCGCCCCTAGTGCTAACTGGCTCTCCCTAATGTGCATCTAGGTTTCTTGGATTTGATGTAAAGCAGAATGGAGAGCAAGCCAGAACCCCGTGTCTTGCTAACTTGTCACTTTGACTTTTTTCGCTCACAGATTAAGACGGGAGACTTCTGGGCACGGGCACCCTTCCTTTGCCATCGAGGGAAGAGAAGTGACTTTCTCCTCCAGCCAAATGCGTGAGTGAACACAGCTCTCACCTCTCAGAGTACCAGGCATCAAACCGTGCGACTCGCCCCTCGCTGGGCCTCGCAATGTCCCCCGTCTCTGAGACTCCCAGGAGGTTTCCCCTGTGACGTCCCGTGACTTGAACTCATAGTAGTTTTGGGTACTGCCACTTGCCTGTGCTAAGGGTCCCTGGGTATGTACTAGGGAATGGAGTGGCCCAGCAGGGCCCAGAGGACTTGGGACAGGATGGACTGGGATCAAATTCTGGGTCTGTCCATCTGTGGGCAGAGCATGTCACCTCCAAGCCAGCTTCCCTCACCTGTGAGCAGGGATGCATCACATTTATTCTGTTTATTGCTCAGGACCGCATCAGGATCGAAATGGGACATTACATCTAAATTACTCCTCTGGGTTTGTGCTCCTTTCCCGTTGCCCTGTGGGGACCCGTCTCCTTGCCCAGTCAGGCTGGGGCACCAGGACTGACGTTCCCCTCCCTCGCCTGCCCTGGCGCTCACCTGTGCTGTAGGTGGAAGAGTGTTTCTTCTCGATGTAGCATTAGGTATTTATTCCTTTAAAGCCAATAGTAGTAAATTAGAATCTAAACGTGCAGAAGTGTCTGGCATTGGACCAAATCAGTGTCTGGCTTAGGGCTTATCTGGCACTCAATTACCTGGAAGGTTTAGGTGGAAAAGGAATGCCTCGGTTATGCCTCGAGTAAACCACTTTCTAGTGAAGAAGGCGCTGTCTCACCATATCCATTTGTGTTGAAAGGAGAGTGAATTTCACTCTCCTCCTTGATTTGCTTGATGCAGCAGAATGTACCTCATCCATTCGCTCGCTTGGTGATTCTACTGCGATTTCCTGAGTGCTCACTAGGCTACAGGAATGCAGTGGTGGGCTCATAGCCACAGGGTGGGGGTGAGGGGGCAACCAAGGAAACAAGGAATTCACAGAGACCAAGGGAGCCCTGATGAGGGCCTGGGCCTTGGGCCGTGGGCAGGGCCAGGGGGCTTTCTGAAGGAAGCGGTGGCTCAGCTGAGGCCCGAGACTCAGAAGGTTCAGGCTGAGGGAACAGCATGTGAAAGGCATGGAGGGGAAGGCAAGCATGGCACTCCCCAAGGATAAGCCCTGCCTGGCGATGGGGCGATGGCGGCGGTGGAGCAAGGGCCAGGAGCAGACTCGGAATCGAGGAGAGCTGAGGTCTTAAAGGGTGCTGTAAGCTCTGTGAGGAGTTTGGCTTAACCAAGCTCCCATGAGAATTTGATTAGCAAAAGTAATTCCATCGAGAGCAAAGTGGTAGGAACCCAAATACTTCTGGACAGCAAAAGTGCCGAGTGTTTGGCAGGCATTATCTACAGAGGCCCAGAGGGTTTTCTGGGGGTTTTGGAATGTTCTGGAACAGTCAGTCCTTTGCACTGTTTGAAACAGGAGTTGGCAACCTTTCAAAGTGGCAGGTCTTATGGGGATCATGGCCTGCTACGTAGTCCCAGGTAAGATGCGGTGCTGGCTGAATGGGGGGTGGGGTGGGCAGACAGCATATATTATGGCATGCCGACCTAGGGAATGCTTCTAGCAAGTCTCTGGTTTTTCCTATGAGGGAGGTGCTATTATCGTCCCCATTTAATAGATCAAGAAGCTAAGGCTTACAGAGCTCGTGTAACTCTTACAGGTCACAGAGCTAACAAGTGGAGGGGCTAGGACATAGTCCTGGCAGTCTGTCCCAGGACCCGGCTCCATGTCCATTAAGTTGCCCTTTATCAGGCAGCTGTTCCCATAGGTGGTGGTGAAGCACAGGTTGTCCACAGGCCTGCCTCATGTAAGCTAGTGAGCTCACTAGTCAGTCACTTGGCCAGTCAACAAATATTACTGAGAAGCTCCCCAGGTGCTGGCACTGAAGACTGAGTGGTGAGCAAAACAGACGCAGGCTGATGGACCTTCCCTGCCAGTGGGGAAGATAGGCTTGTTATACCAACTGTGATATTCAACTAGCAAGTTAGAAACATAAAGAGATACAGGGCATTATGGGTATTTAAAATAGGAGGACATATCACTGAAAATGTGTTAACTTCTTATTTCCAGAGTCATTTGCTAGAAGATAACAGAAAGTCCATTCCAACACTCTTGCTCTAGGATCCTATTATAAACTCACAAGAGCCTCAATCGCCGAGGAGTGTCCACTATTACAACATTTAGCCCTGGCTGCTTTGGCTCAATGGATAGAGTGTTGGCCTGGGGACCAATGGGTCCCGGGTTCGATTCTGGAAAACGGTACATGCCTGGGTTGCAGGCTGATCCCCAGTGGGGTGCGTGCAGGAGGCAGCCAATCAATGATTCCCTCTCGTCATTGATGTTTCTATCTCTCTCCCTCTCCCTTCCTCTCTGAAATCAATAAAAATACATTTTAAAAAATTAGGTAGTCCTCAGTGATAGACGGAAATGGCTTCCTGACTTCCATCGCTGCAGTAATACTAAAAAGCTGGCTCCCAGGTTAGTCATCATATTTAACCAGCACCAGCGGAGAGTGGGATAACGTCCACAGCCACGACTCCGGACCTTCCTCAGTCACGTGGAATCTCCATGGTGCTTTGCTTCTCTGAATCGTCACCTGGAGAGTTTGGTTCTGGGAAGTGGGAGATCAGAGTGTCTAAGACGAGGGTCCTGGAACCCTCTGCCTGGCTCGTGCCTGGTGCTCCCAGGACTGAGTAGTGTGGGCACATTATTTAATGCCTCTGTGCCTCAGCTTCCTCCTCAACAAAATAGCATGGGTAATAACAGCACCTTCCTCACGGTGTGGTTGAGCAGATTAAGCAAATTTATGTAGAGAGGGTGTCCCAAAAAATGTACACACACATTGTGGATAATTACAAAGGCAGTGTTTATTAAAATACAGAGGCCCGGTGCACGAAAATTTGTGCACTCTGGGGGGTGGGTCCCTCAGCCCGGCCTGTGCCCTCTTGCAGTTCAGGACCCTTCAAGGGATTAAGCCGCAGTGGGGCATCCTTAGCACTGCAGAGGAGACGGGAGAGGCTCCCACCACCACCACTGTGCTTGCAGCAGTCAGCCTGGCTTGTAGCTGAGCAGAGCTCCCCCTGTGGGAGCACACTGGTGATCAGTGTGCATCACAGCGACCGGCTGTTCCTGGTGGTTCCACCATTAGGGTCAATTTGCATATTACCCTTTTATTATGTAGAGCATTTCATTTCCAAAATTGAGCCATCAGTTATTAAATTGTGTACACATTTTTTGGGACACCTTGCATACATTTAGAGCTATGCCCTTCACACAGAGTGAGTGTCCATAGGACGAGCTCTGAAAGCCATCAGCGAGGCTCCCTGCTTCGGGTGGCGTGCTCCATCCCATTGCCATGACATGACATTGCTGTGCATCGCGCTTCCTGCTGCTCCCGCCCCGGGGTCTTCTCTCCCCAGAGCTTGTTATCTCCAGGGCACACAGTGGTCTCCTGAGGCACTAAGAGCACCTGAGTGGCCTGAAAAATCAGCACGTCTGTACAAATCCGATTGTTTTCCATGACTTAGGCATCCTGAGAACCTGTTTGAACTGTGATTGAGGAAATGAGATTAAGAAAGGTCAGTGTTTCCACATGATGAAGTGCCTAAAGGACTGCTGAAAAACAAAGGGGGGGCACCCTGGCAGAATGACATCACTTCAGACCTTCAGAAACAGCTCTGCTTTCTAGCCTTAGCAATGTCCATTGTGAAATGCCCAGAGAAGCAACATCACACACCACAGGGAAGGCGGAGGTCTACGGGCCCTAGAAAATGCAGACGTTGTGACACAAATCAGACGACATGAAGGGCGTTGGCTAAGAAAAATGCTTTTGAACCGACTACTTGAAAAGATACCCTTCCAGATAGAACTTGAACATGTGGCTCTTAAAAGAGCATCAATCACACTGCACCACTCGCCCCTACAGCGACTACCCTGCAGCATCTCCCTGTCCCCTTTCTGGATGGAGATCTTATGTCGAGACAAATGGGAGGTTATGTTTTGCAAACCACGAGCATGGAAGCTGTAACACTTCACAGAAGCAAACCTGACGGCTGAGTCTAAAGAGCCCATTGTCCTGGGCTTGTGTGCGAAGCAGCTCAATTGTGTCTGTGGCCAGGTCACCGCGGGGGCAAAGCGATTGTGAAGTGCTCCTTCACCAGCACCATCTGCACGCAGCGCGCAGCCTTCCCCGCGTGACCGACGCGCTGCGGGACAATGAGGACCACACTCCTTTGTTACCGCTCAGGCCCCAGGTGCCAGGTGCCCCTTCAGGTGCCGGGGTGGGAGTTGGGTGGGAGGCCAGGGACAGTCCCAGAAGCATGTGCCAGGGTATCTGCTGGCCCTAATGGACTCTATTTGGTTACTGACTGTGACAACTTCAAACAAAATAAAATAAAATCTCCACTTAATGAAGAGCCTCATCTTCAGCACAGTATTCAAGAAAAAAAAAATCACTAAAATCAGAGCATATTTCTAGCACAATTAACATCCTTTGCACACATAATAAAATATTCAATAACTGGCCACTTTGCCTGTTGAGGAGGTGAATAAAAGCATTGCTGCTAATCACTGAGCAGTTATTTATTTGCTACTTTATTTTAAGTAGCCGGTTAAATGGAAACTGCACGTTATTATTGATGGAGGTTTAATTTAATCCTTTTAAACAGAACAATTATTGCCAATTTATATGCCATTAAATCTTTCATGCATATGAACAGCAAATTCAATTTTTATTTAAGTGTAAAGTTTTTAGTGGCTCTTTAAGAACTGTAAAATTGGCAATTGTTTCCAAGGATTTCTGAATTGTGTGTTCATCTTAATCTTTCATTCAACAGCTTTTAAGTAAATAAAAACCCCAAAGGACAAAAACATCACCTTTGCAAGTACGGAATGAAGTGGCTCCTCAGGTACACTGGAATGCTTTGGGAAGATTATCTACAAGCCAGAACGTTTCATTTACTGTAGGCACTGTTCTGCCAAAAACAACAACATTTTAATAGAAAAACGGGTGCTTTAATGAACTGAAGGCCAAAGACTGTCTACAGAACACACCACACTAGAAGGGCTGGGTTCTTAGCTGGTGGATGTTATTTACAGCAAATATATCATTTGGGTAATTCCAACTGAAGTCCTTCCTTTTCTTTGACAACAAGTTTATGGCTGCAAATAACCAGATATTGCCCCCCCCCCCCCC